>PVIY010005308.1:0-95548 GCA_004026745.1 Myrmecophaga tridactyla | reverse complement strand
CAGTTCTCTCTCTGGCATTGAGGGTGGGTACACTGGGTTGCCACAGCTTGAGGATGCTGGTCACTGTGATCATGGCACCCTTTGTACAAGGATGGAATGATTTCTCCTGGTCTTCCCTATAGAAACATACCAGCTAGTTTGCATCTGAGCAGTAGACTCTGGCACCTCTCACTGTAAAATAATGAACTGATACTCTGGTATTTGCTGGGCTCTCAGGGAGTGGTTACTGTGAATGGTTCAGTTTTCAGGAACATGCACACCTCTGGGTAAGGGACTCAATTAGAATTCTTTGCACAGGCAAAGCTGAGAGGAAGATGCCTCTAAGGTAAACTGACTTGCCCCCACCTCCCAACAGGGAAGCATTTGTCCAAACAGCCCAATCCCTGGGTTTCCAGTGTGGTGCTGAAGCTCACAGAGGTTCAGACCACAGTGAAGCCAGGGAGACCATTACATGTGTAACTGTTTGCCAATGAATTTTCCTATTTAATATATATTACGTTGCAGTTTTTTAATGTTTATTCTCAATATATGTATTTAAAACTTTTTATTGCAGTAACATATCAACTCAGTTTCTCATTTAATGACTTTCAATTGTACAATTAGTGTTATTAATTACACTTATGATGACGGGCTATGATCACAAACATCTATCAAGATTTTTCATCACCTCAAACAGAATCTATGTACCCATTAAGCAATAACTTCCCATTCTTCTCCCTCCCCAGCCCCTGGTACCCTGTTTTTATGAGTTTGCTTATTCTGGGTATGTCACACAAGCAAGATCATACAATAATTGTCCTTTGTGTCTGGCTTATTCCACTCAACATGATGTCTTCAAAGTTCATACATGTTGTCACATATATCAGAATGTCATTCTTTCTATGGCTGAATAGTATTCCATTGTGTCTACACACCACATTTTGTTTATCCCTTCATCTGTTGACAGACACTTAGGTTGCTTCTCCCTTTTGGTTATCGTGAATAATGCTATGAGCAATTGTGTACAAATACTGTTTGAGTCCCTGTGTTCAGTTCTTTTGGATATTGTGCCAGTTTGAAAGAAAAACCATGTTTTAATCCTGATCCAATCTTGTGGGAGCAGCCTTTTCTTCTAATACTGATGCAATTCTGTAGGTTGGAAACTTTCGATTAGATTATCTCCATGGAGATGTGATATACCCAATTGGGGGTGTAATCTTTTGATTAGATGGAGATGTGACTCACCCATTCCAGGTGTGTCTTGATTAGTTTACTGGAATCTTTTAAAAGAGGAGACATTTTGGAGAGAGACGGAAACAAAAGAAGCCTCAGAGCCAACAGAAACTTCACAGCAGAACAGGTGTGGAGAACAGAGACTTGGATGTTTGGAGATGGTTGGAGCCCAGCAGACATTGCCATGAGAAGTTAACCAAGCCAGAACCTGGAGAGAGCCAATGGAAGCCAAGAGATGAAAGCCAGTCCTGGAGAATTTAAGTGAGAACCCCCCACAGGAACAGAGGCTGAAAGCAGTGGAGTCTAGGAGCCAAGGGACCAGCAGATGCCAGCCACATGACTACCCAGCTGACAGAGGTGTTCCTAATCCATCGACTTTTCTTGAGTGAAGGTAACCTCTTGTTGGTGTCTTAGTTTGGTAAATTTCTCTTTATAAATGCCATTCCATTTCTGGTATATTGCATTCCAGCAGCTTTCAAACTAATACAGATTTATACAAAGAAGTAGGATTGTCAATTGCCAAGTCATATGGTAATCTAATATTAAACTTTCTGAGGAACCACTAAACTTATTTCTACAGTGGCTGCACCATTTTACATTCCCACCAACAATGTATAAGTGTTCCAATTTCTTTGCATACTTGCCAACAGTTGTAATTTTTCATTAAAAAAATAACAGACATTTTAGTGGGTGTGACATGGGTATCTCATTGTTCAGATTTGCATTTCCCTGATGACTAATGATGTCATCATTCATATGCTTATTGACCATTTGGATGCCTTCTTTGGAGAAATATATATTCAAGTCCTTGGCCCTTTTTTTTTTTTTTTTACATGGGCAGGTTCCGGGAGTCGAATCCAGGTCTCTGGCATGGCAGGTGAGAATTCTGCCACTGAGCCACCATTGCACTGCCCCTTGGCTCATTTTTATATTGGGTTGTTTGTCTTTTTATTGATGAATTGTAGGAATTGTTTATATATTAATGTAGATAATAAACCTTATTAGTTATATAGTTTCCAAATATTTTCTCCCATTCTGTAGGTTTTTTCCACCCTCTTAATAATGTCCTTGATGTACAAAAGTTTTTAATTTTAAGTCAATTTTTAAAAATCTGTTTTTCTTTTGCTGTCTGTACTTTTGGGTGATAAATTTAAGAAATCACTACTAAATTTAAGGTTATGAAGATTTCTCCCTTTGTTTTCTTGTAAGAGTTTTATGGCTTTAGCCCTTACATTTAGGCCCTTGATCCATTTTGAGTTGATTTTTGCTTATGGCAAGCTGTAGAGGATCCAACTTCATTCTTCTACATGTGGATATCCAGTTTTCTCAGCAACATTTGTTGAAGAGACCATTCTTTCACCAATTAATGTACTTAGCACCATTGTTAAAAATCAGTTGGCCATAGATATGTGGGTTCAGTCAAGCCTCAATACTATTCCATTGGTCTATATGTCTATCTTTATGCCAGTACCACACTGTTTGATTATCGTGGCTTTGTAGTAAGTTTTGAAATTGGGAAGTTGAGACCTTCCACTGTGTTCTTCTTTTTCAATATTGATTTGGCTATTTGGGGCCCCTCGTGATTCCATATAAACTTGAGGATCAGCTTTTATACTTCTGCAAAAAGATTGCTGGGACTTTGATAGGAATTGCCTTGAATCTATAAATAGCTATAGGTAGTATTAACATCTTAACAATATAAAGTTTTCATATTCATGAACATAGAATGTCTTGCCATTTATTTAGGGCTCTAATTTCTGTTGGTAGTGTCTCCTAGTTTTCAAGTGTACAAATCCTTTGCCTCCTTGGTTAAATTTATTCCTTGGTATTTTATTCTTTGAGATGCTATTGTGAATCGAATTTTTTTTTATTTCAATTTTGGTTTGTTCTTTTCTGGTATATAAAAATACCACTGATTATTATATATGAAGTTTGTAGACTGAAACTTTGCTGAATTTGTTTATTAGCACTATTAGTCTTCTTATGGGATTCTATGGAATTTTCAATATAAAAGAACAAATAGTGATAGTTTTACTTCTTCTTTTACAGTTTGGATGCCTTTCATTTATTTCTTGTGCCTTATTGTTGTGGCCATAATTTCTAGTACAATATTGAATTGCAGTGGTGAAAGCAGAGATTCTTGTCTTGTTCCTGAGCTCAGGAAGAAGGTTTCCAGTCTTTCTCCAGTTAGTATGACTGGCTGTTTCTTTTTCCATATGTGCCCTTTATCATGTTGAGGAAGTTCCCTTCTATTCTTAGTTTTCTGAATGTTTTATTTTAAAATGGAGTTGGATTTTGTCAAATTTCTTTTCTGCATCAACGGAGCTGATCATGTGATATTTCTCTTCATTCTATTAATGTGGTATATTGCATTGATTGATTTTCTTATACTGAACCACCTTATATTCTTGGGATAAATTCCACTTGGTCATAAGGCATGATTTTAATATGCTGTTGGATTAAACATGCTGTTATTTTGTTGAGGATTTCTGTATCTATATTCACAAGGGAAACTGATCTGTAATTTTCTTTTCTTGTGATTGTTATCTGGCTTTGGATCTATGATAGCCATAGAATGAGTTAGGAATAGTTTCCTTTTCTTCAATTTTTTGGAAGAACTTGAGAAGGATTGGTGTTCATTCTTCTTAGTTTAGTAGAATTCATCAGGGAAGCCCTGGTCCTTGACTTTTCTTTGTTGGGAAGTTTTTTTCTTTAATTTTTTAATTTTTAAATAATTTTAAACTTACAGAACAGTTACAAAAATAATGCAAACCCCATACCTAGAGTTCCAGTATATCCCTGGAGCTCCAGATCCAACAATTTTGCCAAATTACCATATCATTGTGTCTATCCACCTGTTTGCCTATCCATCACCTGCCTATATATCTGACTGCCTATCTATTTTCTGACCATTGAGAGCAGGTTGCACACACGATACTCCTTGAACACATAATACCTCCATGCATATTTCCTAAGAACCAAGAATATTCACTAACCACCTTAAATGCAATTATCAGATTCAATAAATTTAACATGAATATAATGCTTACAGTCTATATTCCAGCTTTTCTTATACCCCAATAATATCCTTTTGAGTCCTTTCTTCTCCAAACTTGGATCCCATCCAGCATCAGGTATTGCATTTAATTGTCATTGTTTCTTTCATTGCTCTTTCTTCTCTTTTTTTTTAACTTGTGAAAACATACGGAGAACATAATCCTTCCAATCCTAACCCTTTCCAAGCATACCATTCAGTGGGATTAATCACAGTCATGACATTGTAGTACGCTCACACCATCTAATACTAGAACTTTCCCTTCACTCCGAACAGAAATCCTGTACCCAATATGCATGAACTCCTATTCTCCCTGCTCCCATCACTGGTAACCTTTACTCTACTTTGTATCTGTGAGTTTGCATATTCTCTGAGATTTTCTTTGCGGTTACAATGGGGCTTAAATTGAACATCCTACAAGTACAAGAATCTAGTTTGTACTTAATACCAATTTAACTTCCACAGCATATAAAAGTCATGTTTCTTTACTTCTCCATCAGCCCATCTTTATATGACAAATTACATATTTACACATTTTAAGTCCAAAACCGTTGATTTATCATCCATTTTATGCATTTGCCTTTTAGATCCTGTAGGAAGTAAAAAGTGAAAGAGTAAACAAAAAATACATTAGTACTGGTTTGTTGTTTTTACCAATGATCTTTATTTTTTCATGCAACTTTAATCTATTGTACTTTCCTTTAACCTTACGAACTCTCTTCAGAATTTCTTGGCTAGAATTTCTTCACCAGACTAGGCTAGTAGTGACCAACTTCCTAAGCTTTTGTTGATCTTGGAATGTTTTAATTCTCTCTCAAATTTGAAAGACAGTTTTGCTGGATATAGAATCCTGGGCTGACTTTTTTTTCCTTTCAGCATGTTACATATGTCATCCTGTCTTCTCACCTCCATGGTTTCTGGTGAGAAATTGACACTTGATCTTATCAAGGCTCTCTTATATGTGACATGTTACTTGTCTCTTTCAGTTTTCAGACTTCTCTCTTTATGTTTGGCATTCAGTAGTTTGATTATAGTCATGGTGTGTGACTGTCTGGGATTATCCTGTATGGAGTTCGTGGTGCTCCTTGGATGTGTATATTCATGTCTTTCATTAAATTTGGAATATTTTCTGTCATTATTTCTTTGAACATTCTTTCTGCCCCAATTTCTTCTTTCTTCTCCAGAAACTCCACAATATACACACTGGTATGCTTCACTTTGTCCCAAAGATCCCTAATGCTCTGCTCACTTTTTCATTTTTGCTCTTCAGACTGAACATAATTTCAATTACCTTATTTTCTGTTGAATGTTTTTAGTCTATTTTTAAATTTCTGTTACTGTGTTTCTCATCCCTAGAATTTGCTTGGTTCCTTTTTAAAATTTCTAATTCCTCCCTTTATTCATGCATTGTCTTTCTGATTTTCTTTAGTTCTATGTCCATGTTCTCCCTTAGCTCACTGAACTTTTTTTTAGGAGAGTTAACTTAATTTCTTTGAATAGATGTTCCAATGTCTGTGCTTTCTGTTTTTTTCTTCCTTTTATCAGAGAAGTTGTGGGTTTGCAGAACAATCATACATAAAATACAGGATCCCCATATACTACCCAACCAACAACAACTTTCATTGGTTTGGAACACTTGTTACAATTGATGATAGCACATTTTTATAATTGTACTATTAATTAAAATCCATAGTTTAACTTAGGGTTCACTATATAGTGTAGTTCCATGGATTTTAAAAAAAAATTTATTCTGCTGCCATATATAATTATATTCAAATATATACTTAGTGCCTAATTGCATTTTTAATGTTGTGCTACTATCACCACTATTCACTACCAATACATTTACATCATTGCAAATAAGGACCCTGTATATTTTAACCTTTAAACTCCCATTCCCTATCTCCACCTCCCCTGTCCCTGGTAAACTATATTCTAGATGCTTATTCTAATTGTTTCAAATCAGTGAGATCATACATTTGCCCCTTTGTGTCTGCCTTATTTCGCTCAGTTATGTCATCTTCAAGGTTCATCCATGTTGTTGCATGTATCAGGACTTTGTTCCCTTTTATGGCTGAATGATAATCCATTGCGTGTTTACATGTATATACCATATTTTATTTATCCATTCATTGGTTGATGGTCACTTGACCATATTTTAGCAATTGTGAATAATGCAGCTATGAACATCAGTGTGGAAATCTGTTCAAGTCCCTGATTTCAATTCTTTTGGGAATATATCTAGCTGTAGAATCGCCAGGGTCATATGGTAGTTCTATAATTAGCTTTCTGAGGATCTGCCAAACTGCCTTCCAGAGTGGTTGCACCATTTTACATTGCCACCAGCAATGAATGAATGTCCTGTTTCTTCAAATCCTCTCCAACATTTGTTATTTTCCTTCTTCTTATTAGCAACCATTCTAATGGATGTGAAATGGTATCTCATTGTGGTTTTGATTTGCATTTTCCTGATCGCTAATGCTGAGCACCTTTTCCTGTGCTTTCAGGCCATTTGTATATTTTCTTTGGAGAGATGTCAATTCAGGTATTTTGCCCATTTTTAAAATGGAGTTGTTTCTCTTTTGGTTGTTAAGTTGAAAGATTTCTTTATATATACTGGATATTAATCCTTTATTGGATATAAAGTCTCCAAATATTTTTTCCCATTGTGTAGGTTGTCGTCGTACTTTCATGATAAAGTCTTTGAGGAACAAAAGTTTTTTTTATTTTGATTAGATCCCATTTATCTGGTTTTTCTTTTGTTGCTTGTTCTTTGGGGGTAAAATCTAAGAAACCATCACCTAATACAAGGTCCTGAAGGTGTGTCTTTTCATTTACTTCTACAAGTTTGATAGTTCTAGCTCTTAAATTAAGGTCTTTGATCCATTTTTAGTTGATTTTTTGTATAAGGTGTGAGGTAGGGGTTCTCCCTTTCTTTTTTTTTGCAAATGGAGATCCAGTTTTCGTAGCACCTTTTGTTGAAGAGTGTGTTCTTTCCCAGTTGATTAGTCTTTGCCAGCTTGTCAAAAATCAGTTGGCCATAAATATTTGAAGGTTGATTTCAGAGCTCTCAGTTCTATTCCATTGGTTTCTACGTCTGTCCTTGTGCAATACCCTATTTTTTTGATAACTGTGGCTTTGTAGTAAGCCTTAAGATTGGGAAATGTGAGACCTCCAAATTCATTCTTTTTTTTCAAGATGACTTTCATTATTTGGGGCCTCTACCCTTCCATATAAATTTGATGATTGGCTTTTCCATTTATGCAAAGAAGGTTGTTCTAATTTTGATTGGGATGCAATTGAATCTATAAGTTGCTTTGGGCAGTACTGACATCTTATTGATATTAGTCTTTCAGTCCATGAACACAGAATATACTTCCATTTATTTAGATCTTCTTTAATTTATTTTAGCTATGTTTTTCAGTTTTCTATGTCAAGTCCTTTACATCCTTGGTTAGATTTACTCCTAGATATTTGATCCTGCTATTGTTAGAACTTTTTTCTTGATTTCTGATTCTGATTGTTCATTATTTGTATATAGAAATACTACCAATTTTTGGATGCTGAAATTGTACCATGCCAACTTGGCTGACTTTGTTTATTAGCTCTAGGAGATTTATTGTGGATTTTTCAGGATTTTCTGTATATAGCATCATACCATCTGCAAATATGGAAAGTTTTAACTCTTTCTTTCCAATTTGGATGCTTTTTATTTCTTTTTCTTGCTTAATTACTCTGGCAAGGACTTAAGTCAGTGCTGAATAATAGTGGTGACAGTGGGCATCTTGTCTTGTTCCTTATTTCAGCCTTTCACCTTTAAGAAGGATGTTAGTTGTGAGCCTTTTAAAATGCACTTTATCATGTTGGGGAAGTTTCCTTAGATTCTTAATGTTTATCAAGAAAGTCATATACCTTTTCTGTGTCACTCAAGATCATCATGTGTTTTTTTCCCCTTCCATCTGGAACATTTGGTAAAATTCCCTGTGAAACCACCTGGTCCTAGGATTTTCTTTTAGGAGAGGTTTTTGATACTGCTTCAATCTCTTTACTAGTAATTAGTTTGCTGAGATCTTCTTTTTCTTCTTGAGTCATCATAGACAGTTTGTGTGTTTCTAAGAATTTGTTCATTTCATCTAGGTTATCTAATTTATTGGCATAGTATCTACTTCAGCATGTGCCCCTTTTCACTTATGATTTTTGTTATTAGAATCCTCTTTTTTTTTTTGTCACTCTGGCTAAAGGTTTGTTCATTTATTGATCTTTAAAAAAAAACAAATTTGGTTTTGTTGATTATTCTATTGTCTTTCGTTTTCTATTTATCTCTACTCTAATCTTTGTTATTTCCTTCCTTCTCCTTGCTTTGGGTTTAGTTTGCTCTTCTTTTTCTAGTTCTTCCATTTTTGAGGTTATGTCTCTGATATGAAGTCTTTCTTCTTTTTTAATGTAAGCGTTTAGAGCTATAACTTTCCATCTCAGAACTGCCTCACTACATTCTATAAGTTTTGTTATTTTGTATTTTCCTTTGCCTCAAGATATTTCCTAATTTTGCTTGTGATTTCATCTTTAACCCATATGTTATTTAATTTCCACGTATTTGTGAATTTCCCATTTCTACCTCTGTCATTGTCATTGAGTTCCAGCTTCATTCCACTGGGCTTGGAGAATACTCATTGTATGATTACAATTTTTAAAATGTATTGAGGCTTGTTTTGTAATCCACATTTGGTCTCTCTTGGAGAATGATCCATGTGCACTTGAGAAGAATGTTTTCTGTTTTCACTGGGTGCAGTGTTCTATATATGTGTGTTAGATATAGTTTGGTTTAGTGTTATTCAGGTCCTACACTTCTTTATTGGTCTTCTGAATAGGTGTTTTATCCATTACTGAGAATGGTATTTTAAATTATCCTACTGTCAATGTAGAACCATCAATTTCCTGCTTCAAATCTGTCAGTATCTGGTTTTTATATTTTGCCTCTCTGCTGTTAGGTGCATATACATTTATAATTGTTATATCTTCCTGTTGAATTGTACCCTTTATCAGGATGTATTGCCCATCTTTGTCCCTCATAACCATTTCTAACTTAAAGTCTAATTTATCTGATATTAGTATAGCCACCCCAGTTCTCTTTTGGTGACTACTTGCATGGTATAGATTTTTCCATCTTTTAACCATCAACTTATGTGTGTCTTTGACTTTAAAGCAAGTCTCTTGCAGAAAGTACATAATTGGGTCACACTTATTTTAATCCATTCTGCCAATCTCTCCCTTTTCATGGGAGAGTTTATTTCATTTACATTTAAAGTCAGTTCTGATAATACAGGTCTTTCTTCTTCCATTTTGCAAGTTAACCTTTGTAATCTTTCTATGTCCCTCATTCTGTTAAAGCCTACTTTTAAATTTATTTTCTTTATGTGTTGTACCATACTGAGTGCCTTTTTACATAGATCTGGATATAATTTTCATCTGTTTTCCTTGTGGTTTCTGTAAGTTAAAATTTAACATCTGAAATATATAACATTCATATTTGGTTTGATACCCACTTAACTTCAATGGCATGCACATATAGTTCTTCTATACCCCTCTGTCCCCCAAGCATTTTTTTGTAGTGATTACCATTTATATCTTTGTACATTGTATTTCCAAAAACATTGATTCATCATTGCTTTATATACATTTGCCTTTTAGCTCTGTAGAAACCAAGCAATGGCGTTATATATAAAACAATAAAAGACAATAATACTGGCCTTTATAATTATTCAAATAGTTACCTTTACCACAGGTCTGTATTTGTTTATGCTGCTTCAAACCATTGTCCAGTGTTCTTTCAGTTCAGTCTGAAGAACTTTTAGCATTGTTTGTGGGGCAGATGTAGTGGTAGTGTATAGACTCTGTACTCCCTCAGCTTTTGTTTATCTGAGACTGTCTTAATGTCCCCTCTTTTTTTATTTATTTATTTTTTTACATGGGCAGGCACTGGGAATTGAACCCGGGTCTCAGGCATGGCAGGTGAGAATTCTGCCACTGTGCCATATCGCACTACACCCTCCCCCCTCATTTTTTAAAGAGATTCTCCTCATATATAAAATTTTTGGCTGGAAGTTGTTTTTCTTCAGCACTTTAAGTATTTCTACCCACTGCTTTCTTGCCTCCATGGTTTCTGATGAGAAATTGGCACTCAAACTTACAGGGATTCCCTTTTATGTAACACGTTGCTTTTCTCTTGCAGCTTTCAGGACTCTCTCCTTATTTTTTTGCATTTGATAGTGTAATCAATATATGATGGGGTGTATATATATATATTCATGTTTGTTGTTCTCTGAACTTCTTGGATGTGTTGAATTTTGGATGTTCTCTGCTGTCATTTCTTTGACTATTCCTTCTGCCCCTTTCTCTTTTCTTCTTCTGGGATCCCCATAATGCATATATTGTGGCATGTGATGGTGTCCCATAGCTCTCTCTTAGGCTGTTTTCACTTTTAATATATATATTTTTTCTTTCTGCTCCTCAGCCAGACTCGTTTCAAGTGTTTTGTCTTCAAGTTCACTCATTCTTTCTTCTGCCAGATCTACTCTGCTCTTGAAACCTCCTGGGCATTTTTCATTTCAGTTATTGTGGTCTTCAGCTCCAGTAGTTCTGTTTGGTTCCTTTTTAAAATTTCTATCTCTTTGCTACACACTCATACAGTTCATTCACTTATTTTCCTGATATATCCTGTAGTTCTTTCTCTGTACTTTCCTTCACCTTCTTAAACATTACGATGTTTTAAATGCTTGTTCAGTATGTCCACATTCTCATCTTCTTCACTGGTGTTTTCTGCATGTTTATCCTTTCCTTTGGATGATCCATCATTTCCTGTTTCTTTGTCTTGTACTCTTATTGCACACTGCACATTTTAATGTTATTGTACATTTTAATATTTAAACTGTAAATTCTGGGATGTTTATTTCCTGGTTTTGTAACCAGGGGGTGATAAGACAGAGATTTTCTTGAGCTTCAATCCTACTCTCAGGAAGTTCTGTCCATGGTGAATAAAGTGTGCAGGATTTTCTCTTTCTGGGCCTCTGTCTTGCTCTAGGCTTTTGTTCATTAGTTGTTTTGGAGTTCCCCTATTTACAGGAATTTGGTTGACCCTCTGCTTCCCAGGAGACAGACTTGTCTCTTCCAAATATCTGAAGCTGGTAGGCCTTTGTCCCAGACTGTCTGCCTCTATGGTTTTTTACACTCCTTTTGTTGTCTCATGCAACTTTTGCCTGGAGGGTAAAATCTGAGAGAGGGTCACCCTGGGGAGGACTTTCTCAATTCAGTCCTTCCAAGCTACACCAGGGCTAGGGACTCAGGGAGAGGACGCAGACTTGCTTCAAAATGTCCTGTGGAGGGAGGAAGCGTTCCAAAACTTCTCTGACAGCTCCCCAAAGCTGGGCTTTCCTGTCTTGCCCAACAGATGCAACCCTTCAGCCAACTGTCCCCCACAGATCTGAAGACACTCTGTGTCTTTAAATACTGCATCCTCCCCCTGTCCAGGGAGGGCTGGACAATGGCTGCCATTGCCTTTGCCTAGGGCAAGTGGAAACAATAGCTGCTCTTAGAGTTGGGACCTAGCAATCTGAATTCACTAACCAAGAGCCATGATCACTGATTGGCTGGGCACACCCCTGTTCTTAGAGGACATGATTTTTATGTCCATTTCTGTTACCCGCAGTTAACTAGGGACTGGACCCAGCAGTGGCCTGCTGTGAGAGTGAGGGATGGACGCAGATAGCTGCTGTGCTGAGAGAAGATTTACAACTCTTGACTGTAATTTAGCAGTGTCTTCTTCCCGCTCTTCCCTGGATGCTGTACAGTGTTCTCCTGGCCTCTGGGGTTTCAAAATTGTTGTTTCAGATGGTTCCTGCCTGTTTGATAGTTGTTTTGGTGGAAGGAATTAGTCCTGGAGCTCTATACTCAGCCATCTTCCCTGGAAGTCTTTGCTCTGTCATCATTTTGTTTTGTTCCTTTGAATGGGCCATCTCCTTCCGTTTCTTTGTATGTCTTATAATCTTTTGTTGAAGTGTGGGCATCTGAAGATGTGTTAACTCTGGAAATCAGATTTTCCGCTTTCCCCAGGGTTTTAGAGTAGAGTGACTCAGTGGTGCAGTTTTTTTTTTTCAGTGCTCCAGTTGCCTGGAACCAACAGATCTGCCTGTGGTGAACAGTTAGGTTCTTCTTTTGTTGTTCTGAGATGCTTCTTGCCCTGGGCATGCATGTTGTTTTCATGGATTCCCTATTATTTCACCTGTTTTTCTTCCAGAAAAGGAGTCTCTCTCTCCAGCTTCTCTTCTTGGGGCCAAGGCTGTATGCTTTGTGTCAGTCACACCCTTTCAACCCAGGCCCCAAGCGGCCGTCATCAGCTTTGCTCCCCTCCCACTTTTCCCATCTTTCTGCACTGGCTTTGGCCCACATTTCCATGCTGCTTCTCTGCCCTGGGTAAATTCTGGGTTAGGTAATCAGACACATACCTTGAATCAGTCTTCCACAGAGCCAGTTTGGGCTGGTGTACAATAGCCAATATTTTAATTTAGGTGCATCAATAATCAGGCTTCAGGAACCTGCACAGACCACCATGTCACTGTGAGGCACACAAACTTCTGTGCAGAAACTGAGGGAGGAGAAGGGTCCTGATAAACTTGTCCTATGGCTTCCTACCATTTTTATGTTCTCTTTTTCCTGATTCAGAATTCATGAGCTATTGTCTATTCTTAATTATTTTACAATTTTGGGGGAATTGATTCTGTTGGATTCTGTTTTTTGCTGTTTCTTACAGAAGGCAGCATTCACCAGGTCTGCTGTACTCCACCATCTTGATGTCTTCCCCTATTCTCAATATTTTTTATTAAAAATGTTATAATCCATAATTCATAAACTGTTACAGACTTTATAGAATCTACTACCTAATGAAATGCAGGTAATTCCTACAGCTGAAACTCTTTGTACTAGACTTGATACAAAAGTAAAAATGGAAAAAATAAAGCACGTATCTACAGAATGAAATTAACCCCATCTAATATTAGGAACAAGACACGGATGCCCGATCTCACCACTGATATCCAACACTATATCAGAAGTTCTAATATAAGCTAGAGTAGTTAAGAAGAAGAAATAAAAGGCATTGAAATCAGAAAGGAAGAAGTAAAATTTTCACTCTTTACAGATGACATAGTCCTATATTAGGAAAGTTCCCCCAAAACTATGACAAAGCTGTTAGAACCAATAAAGGAGTTCAGCAAAGTGGTGGGATAGAAGAGCAACACACAAAAATTAGCAGTGTTTCTATACACTAGCAGTGCACTACCCAAGGAGGTAATCTAGAAAAAAATTCCATTTAGACAGCAACTAGAAGAATCAAATATCTAGGAATAAACTTAACCAAAGTTGTAAAGGACCTATACACAGAAACCTGAAAAATGTTGCTAAAAGAAAATCAAAGAAGACCTGAATAAATGGAGAGATATTCCATGTTTATGGACTAGAAGGCTAAATATCATTAAGATATCAGTTCTACCTAAATTGATCCACAGAGTCAATGCAATGCCATTAAAAATTCCAATTGCTTACTTTGCTGAAATTGAAAAGCTAATTATCAACTTTATTTGGAAGGGTAAGGGACCTCAAAAAGCCAAAAACATCTTGAAAAGGTAGAATGAAATGGTAGGACTTGTACATCTTCACTTTAAAGCATATTATAAAGCCACAGTGGTCAAAACAGCATGGTACTGGCATAAAGACAGTCACATTGACCAATGGAATCAAACTGAGAGTTCAGAAATAGACCCTTCAATATATAAATAATTTTTGACAAGGATCAAAATTATATATTTTTTATATTTATTTTTTTGAGTAATGAAAGTGTTCTAAAATTTATTGTGGTGATATATAGTCACAAATATGTGATGATGCTGTGAATTACTTATTAGGTACATTGGACGGATTGTATATTGAATATATATATCAACAATATTGCATTAAAAAAAGGGTAACTTTTAGGACATATGAGTTATATCTCAATAAAAAAGGCTTTGGGAAAAAAAGCATTTTTTAAAAAACAATTTTTTTCTATAAAATCAATTCATATTAATCTGGAGGTAACTCTGGAAAATTTCCATATCTTGTTATAGGTCATCTAGGTAGAGGAGAGAGAAGAGAGATAAATAAAAGGGGATGTATGACTTCTGTTTTCTTTTAGGGCAGAATGTGGTTACTGATAATTTGACACTGACAGAAACATAAAAGTGTGTTAAAAATTTGTGTTATCACTAGAAAATTAAAATAGACTTGCAATTTCTGAAATATCAGAGGGAAAACAGAATTAAGAAAACCTGAACAATCTAATTAAATGCATGGAAAGGAAGGAGGAAATAAACAAGAATGTATACTAATAGAAAACACAAACTAAGATAACTGGAAAAAGTACAAACAGATAAGTGATTACAGTAAATGTGAATGGTTAAAAGTTAACTCTTAAAAGACAGAGACTTGCAGATTGGGTAAAAGGAAAAATCAGTATTACATACAAAAGACATCCCTCAAAGAAATACACAGGAAGGTTAAAAATAAAGAAACTGATAAAGATATTTCAGGTTAAAATCAACAATGAGAAATCAGATGGAGTAATGTAAATAAATATCTGATAAAACACAATTCAGACAGAAAAGCATAGAAGACAAAAAGTAATATTTAATAGTTCTCATTCAATGAGAAGTGACAACAGTCATGAATATTTCTGCACCTAAAGCATTCTGGCAGTTGCAATTTAATGGATCAATCATCTAAAACTAGATGAGAATGAAGATGCCTGTTCAGACACCAGTGAGGAAATACATGATCCAGAGACAGAAGCAGACAGGATAGTTGCTCCTGGTGCCTCAAGACAATGAAATGAATAATAGACTGGGCATAATACCTTATGAATAAAAATTGTGCAATTTTGCCTCTAGAGAAAAAAAAAAGGCTTGACATATTCTCAGTTAGGTTTAGGGGGCCTGAGGAGCAGGAGAAAATGAATGTCTTTTTTCCTTGGTGGAATCAGAAAGACTTTGAAGCCAGAAACTCTCTTGTCTCTGTTTCTCTCTGGCCTTCAGTCTCTTTCTCTCAGGCTGGCTTCTCCACAAGCCTCAACATAGCCATGGGTAGAATCTAAGCTCATAACTTACTTGTCAGCTAATTTTCAGACTTATCTTTCAATAAATAAGCATGCTCTATTTAATTTTCCTTGGGAGTAAAGTCAAATTCCCAGGGTAGGAAGGTACCAGCAGGCTCCAGCATCATTATCACTCCAGAATCAATACCTTGCCCACTTTCAGTGATGTTCTGGACCTTTTGGATGAGAAGACAATATATCCCTGTTTCCAGTCTTTAGTAGAAATAAAAGCTACCTTTACAAGGGTTCTACCCAGACTCAGTTCTCTGAGCTACTATCTAAAGTCTATAGGAGGTACACAAGCAAGAAAGACACTGAGTCCTGTTCCTCTTTCCCCTTCTGAGAATGGCAGACATATAGTTTAATTCTGCATTCTCTTTGTAGTTTTGGTTGTAAGTGTTTTATTACCAATAATGAGATAGAAACAGTGGCAGTAAAAATAAGCACAGATAAAAGACAGTTAATATTTATTAACTACTTCCTATGACCCAAGCAATGGGTAGCCCTCTTGATTTACAGCAGCTCAAGAAAACCTTTTTTAAAAATATTTTTATTGAGATATCTTTGTACACTGTACAGTATATCCAAAGTATACAGTCAATGGCTCACAATATCATCACATAGTATTCATCACCATGATCATTTTTAGAACATCTGCATCACTCCAGAAAAAGAAAAAAGTAAAAACTCATACATCCCATACCACTTACCCCCCTCTCATTTTAATCTACCCATTTTTTTTTTACCTATCTCACCTTATTATTTATTTATTTTTTATCCTTATTTTTGTTTTTTTTACTCATCTGACCATACCCTGGATCAAAGGAGTCTCAGCCACAAGGTTTTCACAATCACATGTTCACACCATAAGAGCTGTACACTATACAATTGTCTTCAATAATCAATGCTACTGGAATACAGTTCAACTGGAATACAGTTTCAGGTACTTCCCTCTAGCCACTCCAACACACCATAAACTAAAAAGGGATATCTATATAACACATAAGAATTAACCTCCAGATAACCACTTGACTCTGCTTGAGATCTCTCAGCCACTGACACTTTATTTTGTCTCATTTCTCTCTTTCCCCTTTTCGACAAGAAGGCCCTCTCAATCATCCCAGGAGTCCTGTCCCATGTTGCCAGGGAGATTTATAATCTTGGGAGTCATGTCCCATGTAGGGGCGGGCAGTCAGTTCACCTGCTGAATTGGCTTGGAGAGAGAGGCCCCATCTGAGTCACAAAGTCTCTGGGGGTGACTCCTATGCATAATTATAGGTTGGCTTAGATTCTCCTTTGAAGGAATAATGTTTCATAGGGGTGCACCCGGAGATTGAGGGTACAGCCTATTGAATTGGTTGTCCCCACTGCTTGTGAGAATATCAGGAATTCCCCAGAAGGGGAAATTTAATATTTTCTCCTTTCTCCCCAGTTCCCCAAGGGGACTTTGCAAATACTTTTTTATTCTCTGCCCAAATTACTCTGGGACATATCAGGGCATCACACTAACCTGAACAAACAACTTGATCTCATGTCCTATTCAAGATTTCATGTAATTATGGTATTTGAATAAACTGATCATACAAGTTAAATTAGATAATGCACTACTCAAAATATAAATTTTGCACCAAATAAACATCTCTCCCTTTGGTCTCACATAGAAGTTGAAGTTTCAAAATATGGACCATATCATTCTTTACCTTGTATTCTGATTTACCTTAGTCCTATCCAGATCAGCTTCATTCATATCTCTAGTTGGATCTCTTTTTCAACGTTTTAAACAGTTGCTGTATGGGGTACTGCTGACTTTCACCGCTCCAGAGCTCTAACTCTGAGTCTCAGGTGTCACATAAATACCTGAAGTTTCAGGGAATGACCAGGTTATACACAAACAGCTTCATGAAAACCTGTTAAGAATTCTAAGAAGTTGGTATTATGTTCCTCATTTTATGGAAGAGGAAACCGAGGCTCAGAGAGGTTAAATTACTCCCAGCAGAGCTGGGTTCAGTTATTAAATGTATCTAACTCATATTCACTGCAGTAGCATTGGAAGTACTTGAATTCTCTTTCTTTCTCAATTTTCTAAGTAGAATATAAAAACATTAAAGGAAATCTTGAATGAAAACATTTCCCTATGCTGTTTATATATTTTTAAAAACCTCTTTATATATAGTTGAAGTTAGTATTCATCTATGTTCATATAATTTTTCACTTGCCAATATGTCATAAGCACTTTCTACATCTTTCTAATTGTCCTCGTTTTTAGGTATAATTTTATTATGATATATCACAATATCCCTAACCATCCTACTTCATGAACATCTCTAGTGGAAAAAACATTTTCTCATCTGTTAATCATTTCTTTAAAATGAATGCCCAGGAGTCAGGTGACTAGGTTAAGATAAATGAACATTTTTATGGCTCTTGACTATTATTGCCCAAATTGCTTCCCAAAGGGGTCCTATCAATTTACAAGGGTAAGACAGTCCACTTTGTCAGGGTTTGTTTTTAAAGCTGTTTAAAATTGAAAAGAATTCTATTTAGACCCAGAGGTCTTGATAACGTGTAAATTATGATTATCAGCCAAAAAGTCCTCAGAGAATCAGCCAGACCTGGAAGTCAAATGCTAAATGGCCCAATAACTCAAATACTGATGGTAACTATAACAGGGCAGCAAAGAATGAGTAATTTTTTCCCATTTTCTTAGGGGGTTCATGTTCGAATTTGGAACAATGAGGGACCAATGAACTGATCAGTTAATTATCTTCTTTTATTAAGGTATTCAATATTATCTATCCTTTATTATGAACAACCCCAACTTTTTCTATTTCTGCTTCTGATACTGTCAAATACAGACAAGATCGGCTTTAAGAAGACAATAATAGTACCAGTAGCAGTTACCATTTACTGTTTATTTATTATATGTCAGGTACTTTTGTAAATATTTTTAAGCACATGAACTCATTTCTCTTCGAAATAACCTTAGGTGGCTTTTACTGCCAGCATTTCATAGAGAAGGAAACTGAGCTTCCAAAAGCTCCCTGAGGGCAGGGATATTGGTTCTGTTCACTGATGTGGCCCAAGTGTCTAGAGTAGCACAGAGCAGATGCGTAAGAAGTAAGCTCCAAGAGCACAAATAGCTTCTGCAGGGTCACAGGTAGGTGGCAGAGCTGGGGTCCCGCCCGGAACATCTGGCACCCAGGCCTGGTCCCTAAGCCTTCTGCGCTGCAGCCCCTTGCCCGGGACAGACAAACACGCCCCATTCTGACCACTCACCTGGCTCCAGCTTCCAGCAAACCACTCTACCTTGCCTGTGCAGGGCCCGTTGTCACAAGGGGTGGCCTCTGCTGGCCGGTTGTTCCCACAGCCCTCCAGGGGCAGGCTGCTGACGTGGTTGGTCATGCACACCACCGAGCGTGTCCGCACTCCGGCCCCGCACTCTGCCGAGCACTGTGAGACAGGAGGAGGCTGCGTTAGGGGGGAGGCTCCCAGAAGGCTCTGCTGTCAATTTCAAATGATGCAAAGAAATACTGAACACCTTGTTTTCCTGCCAGCTCTATCCCCCAGACTCGCTGATGACTTCTCACACTTTACCCAGTTATTTTCCACCCCACTCTGTTATGGGATGTCTGTATGGTAGTCCCCTGCCTTGGCTTTTCTGGGATGGTCTTAAATCCAAATATTCTGTCCCACTGTTGCCATAAATACACTGATACTTGTGAGACTATCCTGGCTTTCACTTTTGAAAATATATTCAGCAGCAGCAGAATGAGTGCATGAAAACTTAGGCCCATGTCTGCCTGCTGGTCTGGGAAAAGAGGGAACTGAACTGTTATTTCAACATGGCACCCAATATCAGGGCAGATAGTTCCAGTCCTTAGAGCCACAGCCACAGAGTATGGGAGGCAGCCTGGCATAGAGGGAGAGCTTGGCACACATTGATGCCTGCTAGCCGCGTGGCCGGGAGCAAGGGACCCAGCCCTTCACACCTTTGGCCTGCCCATCTGGACCACTGACAAAGGGACATGCTCCTTCCTGGCAGGATTATAGATAACAACTATTGTGCTTTGCACACAGAAAGGGCTCCATAAATGGTATAAGGGCCTATAGGGTTAGTTCTGTATCCCCACTTTAAGAGAGAAATTGAGGCTCATGGGTGAAGCTTTCACTTAAAGCGGCATAACTAGTTAGTAGACAGCTGTTCCACTTTTAGTGATTTCTCTACTACAGTTGCATCCTGTTGTCCCCTAGGGCACAGTAAAAACATTCCTGAGTCATAACACAAAGCTCACTAAAGAGCATTTCCTTTTGTACTGAAATACTTTGGGATGTTGCCTTATTTTGCATCTCATCCAATACCTTCAGACCTCTTCTGGACATCTTCGTCTGGGTATCCCACAGATACCTCACGTCCAATATGTTTTGAAAAACCCAGACACCCACTCCTTCTCTTGATTTTTCCATTTTGTATTCATGTTTTCATCCAGATTTGAAAGCTGACTCCTCTTCTGCCTTCTTGCTTCCAGTATCAATAGAGTCAACCATCAGATTCTAGTTTAGCCACATTTCTCTTATCTGTCTTGTTCCTTTTCGGGCTCATGGTTTCCAATGCCAGTTATGTCTTCTCCACTGGACTATGATTGCAGCCTCTTGTTCTGCCTCACTAGATGTCCTAATGCCAGGGGCTTCCAGGTGTTGGGACCTCTATGTTAAAAATCCCTCTGATGCCTGCCCATTACTAACAAAATTGGTGTATAGTCTCCAACTGGTGTGAAAGGTTTCCTACAATGTGGTCCCAATTACCCATTCTTTCGTATGAATTTCAAGTTGTTCTATTCCACAAATTCCAGGCAGGACAGAGCCAGAATGGCCACTAGTTCCTAATCACACCAACTAGTTCCAGTGCCAACCCTTGCTGAGGCTGCTTCCTCTGCCTGGAAGGTTCTTCCTTTCACCTGAACTCATCAACATCCTTTAAGACTCAGCTCTGTGAAAACTTCCTTGATTGGACAATTAGATATATTCTTTCAGCCTCGGAATTCTCATGGCACTATACTCTCGCCTTGCTCCCTTTGTTTCATAATTGTGCCCTGCTTACTTTTTCTTTATAGAGGTGGACTTGGCAAGGATAGGGACTACTGAATTATCTTTGAATTCTTTTCAGTGCCCTTGTCAGTGCCTTGCCTCTGGGAGAACCCATGAGTATTGGTGGAATAAACGAATGTGGACTTCAGTGCTCCCTTTCTCATCTCTTATCAGCATCTTCCAATCCTAGAAGTGGCCCTTCAGGGAACAACTCCAGCCCATTCTAGGGGTTTCTGTTCTTCTCTTACACACAGAGTCCATATCTGATTTTTCCACCAACCTTATGATTTAAAAAGATCAAAACCAAGGAAATTTTAAATTTAATTTAAATTTTGGGGAAAAGGGACAATATAATTCCATTTGCCTATGAAAACTTCTATTTTCATCTTTATACACCCCTGTCTAGTCTTTGTCTGTTTACATATACTTTTTTTTGGACTTGTAATTATAGCAGTCTTATAATTTTACACTCAGTTTTTTTTTTCACTTTTAATGCTTGCATGACATTTTGTCCATATGACAGTACCATACTTTACTTGGGCATTCCATTATTTTTGCAAATACAAGCTTTTCCTAATTTCTAGCTAATAAGATCACACGAGAGAATATCTTCATGCATAGTCTTTATCTTATTTTTTAATTTCTCTGCTAAGTTATTTCTCTGGGATAAATTACTAGAAGGGGATTTTGTTGAGTGAATGGGTTTGAATAGTTTTAGGTCCTTAGGTAGGCATGCAACATTGTTTTTCAAAAGGATTCTAATAACTTGTCCAATCACAGCCTGGTATGAGTAATCCAACATTTACATGAGCACTGCAGAGTTGGGTCTGAATCCCAGTAAGGAAACTACCCCCAGAGCAAAAGATTCAGAAACACTTTCATGACGTGCTCAAATTAGAAATTTGAGAAAAAGAACATCACTTAAGTTGAAAAAATCCTTTGTTACAATAATTGGAATATGTTAGGCTGAAAAATTTTTTGTTTTGGATACATATTATCTGGTCTCTTACTTGATTCTAAAATGAGATATTTAGAGTCTCCTGAAGCTATATGGTAAATCAATGCCAATTATCTCATGTTTCAAACCCTAAGGATATTTCCTTCCTGGTAATTTCCATTTGAATACCTAACAGTTTTTCCAAATCAAATAATGCACACATGTCTGGGAAAGTTTCCCTATATCCCCCATGAGCTGAATTTAAAAGAAGAGTGTTAAGAACCAAAGAAAGGGCAATGGTCTCAACTTGGCAACATAAACAGCTCCCGAAAATCTCTCCCCAGAGATTCAACATAAAAAAAGGACAATTCCGAATTGTTCAGAACTCTGGAGGAAGGATAAAACAAATACCAAACTGAAGAAAGAAAAATATCAGGTAGAAAATTTCCATCTCAGACCAGTTGGTACCCTCCCTTCCCATCACTTGGTCTCACATAGCACATGAAGTACACAAAAAACAGCAGCTGGGATCCCTCCCACTGGGGACACAGAATATAAATTCCTCCCACCACTTGCAGACCCAGGGGACAAGGGAAGACATTTCAAGGCCCAGGTAAGTGAGAGACAAAGAGTCTGAGAAAATGTGGACAGAAACTGTATTTCCAGCCCTGGGTCCAAAAGCCCTTCTCCTACCCCTGAGGGCAACAGCAATAAGCAGCAAGATCCTTGCTTGGCTGACACCTGAAAACTGGGACAGCTTGGGGAGTTTTATGCCACAAATAAAGAGCCCCACATTGAATCAGATTTTGGCTGTCAGAGCAAGGGCACAGGAACCCCGCAGTTCCAGCCTTGCTTGATCAGAGGAAGTCTGGGTTCCGAAGGTAAACAGCTTCTGAGGACGATTAAGTTACTGAACATTGCCATCTGCTGGGCAGACCAGAAAGTGCAAGGAAATTGAAGGGCTTTGTAGAGCCTTTCCAGATAATATCCCAGGGCCATGGGAGCTGGTCTAGAACCGCTGCATAGGAACCTGCCCTTATTTTGGCTGAGAAATACTTTTGACCCAACTGTTAAAGCAGTGCCCTAAAACAAATCCAGGACTTGCAGGCCAGAGAAAAACAGTACCATTGGGAGACAGCAGACTTGTTTTACCCACAAACAGAGACCTTGCTGTGGTGCCAGTGCCTACCCCCTTATCCATGAGGCAGATGGCTGTGGACACCTGGCTTTTAGGGGAGACTGGCAGGGGAAAGAGCCAATCTGGCAACTGGCTGGCAGAAGAGACCAACAGAGAACAAAGACCACTGACAAAAAAATCCTAGGTAAATGAGAGAATGATGCCCTTTCCCCCCCACCCCCCGAGAATAAACTAAGCAAGAAAATCAGATGCTAGACACCTGCATAAAACCCATGAATCATACCAGGAAACATAAAGGTAGGGCCTAACCAAAGGAACAAACTAATACCTCAACTGAGATAAAGGAGGTGAAACAACGAGTTAAAGATGTTCAAACAAATATAAATCAAATCAATGAGTGGAAGGGAAATGTGGCAAAAGACATGAAGGATATAAAGAAGACACAGGGTGTCTACACAGGAGAACTTGAAAGCCTGAAAAAAACAAATGGCAGAATGTATGGGAATGAAAGGCATAACAGAAGAGATGAAAAACACAATGGAGACATACAACAGATTTGAAGAAGAAGAAGAAGGATTTAGTGACATAGAAGACAGAAACATCTGAAATCCTACACACAAAACAACAAAGGAAAATGATGGAAAAAATTTGAGTAGGGTCTCAGGGAACTGAATGTCAAATGAAGCATAGGAATATACATGTTATGGGTGCCCCAGAAGGAGAAGAGAAGGAAAAAGGAGCAGAAAGAATAATGAAGGAAATGATCTCTGAAAATTTCCCAACTTTTATGAAAGACATGAAATTACAGGTCCAAGAGGCAGTGTACCCCAAACAGAATAGATCTGAATAGACCTACTCCAAGACACTTAATAATCAGACTGTTAAATGGCAAAGACAAAGAGAGAATTCTGAAAACAAGAGAAAAGTGATCATCACATACAAAGGAAGCTTGATAAGACTAAGTGCAGATCACTTGGCAGAAACCATGGAGGTGAGGAGGCAGTGGTATGATATATTTAAGATACTGAAAGAGAAAACTGCCAACCAAGAATTCTATATCTGGCAAAAATGTCCTTCAAAAATGAGGGAAAATTTAAAATATTTACAGATAAACAGACACTGAGAGAGTTCTTGAACAAGACCTACTCTACAAGAAATACTAATGGAAGCACTACAGGCAGACAGGAAAAGACAGGAGAGAGAGGTTTGGAGAAGATTGTAGAAATGAAGACGAGCAGGAAGGTTATCTAACAGGGTAAAAAGAGAGAGAAAAAAAATAAGACATGACAGATAAAATCCAAAAGAAAAAATGGCTGAAGAAAGTACAAGCCTGCCTTTGCAGTAACATTAAATGTTAATGGATTAAATTCCCCAATCAAAAGACACAGGTTGGCAGAATGGATTAAAAAACCATATAGATAGATATGCTGTCTACAAGAGACTCACTTAAGTCCCAAGGACAAAAACAGGTTGAATGTGAAAGGTTTGAAAAAGATATTTTATGTAAACAATAACCAGAAAAGAGTAGGGGTAGCTATACTGTTATAAGGGAAATTATACTTCAAATGTAAAACAATTAAAAGAGACAAGGCAGACTATACATCACTCATATCAATGGAAAGAACATATAGACAGGATCAATGAGAAAAAAAATTGAATAATATGATCAATGAGCTAGATTGAACAGATATTTACAGAACATTGCACCCAACAACAGCAGGATATACATTTTTTTTCTCAAGTGCTCATGGATGGTAATCAAGGATAGACCACATGATGGGTCACAAAGCAGGTCTCAATAAATTTAAAAAGACTGAAATTATAGAAAGCACTTTCTCAGATCACAATGGAATGAGGTTGGAAATCAGTAATAAGTGGAAGTCTGGAAAATTCACAAATATTTGGAGGCTAAACAACACACTCTTAACCAGTGGGTCAAGGAAGAAATTATAACAGGAATCAGTAAATATTCTGAGACAAATGCAAATGAGGAGACAATATATCAAAATGCCTATATTAAAAAACAAGAAAGAGGAAAAATCGAGGAAATAATTGCTCACCTATAGCACTAGAGAAAGAATAGGAAACCAACTGCAAAGCAAATGGAAGGAAAGAAATAAAGATAAAGCAGAAATAAATGAAATTGAGAACATGAAAACAATAGAAAGAATCAATAAAGCCAGAAGTTGGTTCTTTGAGAAAATCAGTAAAATCGATAGACCTTTAGCTAGGCTGACAAAGAAAAAAGAGAGAGGATGCAAATAAATAAAATCAGAAATGGGAGGGGGCACATAACTACTGACCCTACAGAAATTAAGGAGCTAATGAGAGGATACTATGAACAACTATATGCTAACAAATTGGACAACTTAGATGAACTGGACAACTTCTTAGGACAGCATGAACAACTAACATTGACTTGAAAAGAAACAGAAGACCTCAACAAACCAATCACAAGTAAAGATATTGAATCAGTCATTTAAAAAACTCCCCAAAAAGAAAAGTCCAGGTCAGATGGCTTCACATGTGAATTCTACCAAACATTCAACAAAGAATTAGTACCAATCCTGCTCAAACTCTTCAAGAAAACTGAAGAGGAGGGAAAGTTACCTAACTCATTCTATGAAGCCAACATCACCCTAACACTAAAGCCAGGCAAAGATACTACAAGAAAAGAAAATTACAGATCAATCTCTAATGAATATAGATGCAAAAATCCTCAATAAAATACTTGCAATTCGAATCCAGCAGTAGATTAAAAGAATTATATACCATAACCAAGAGGGCTTTATTTGAGGTATGCAAGGGTGGTTCAACACAAGAAAGTCAGTTAGTGTAATATATCATATTAGTAAATCAAAGTGGAAAAACCACATAATCATCTTGATTGATGCAGAATAGGCATTTGCCAAAATTCAACCTCCTTTCTTGATGAAAACAGTCGAAAAGAATGGAAATAGAAGGGAACTTCCTCAACATGATAAAGGAAATAAATATATGAAAACCCCACAGCTAACATCATCCTCAGTGGGAAAAGACTGAAATCTTTCTTTCTAATATCAAGAACAAGACAAAGATGCCCACTGTCACCACCGTTATTCAGCACTGTACTGGAAGTTCTAGTTAGAGCAAAGAAGCAAGAAAAAGAAATAAAAGGCATCCAAATTGGAAAGGAAGAAGTAAAACTTTCACTGTTTGCAGATTACATGGTCCTATATGTAGAAAATCCAAAAAAATCTACAATAAAGCTACTAGAGCTAATAAATGAGTACTGCAACATGGCAGGATACAAGAGCAACATGCAAAAATCAATAGTGTTTTTATATAGTAGTAACGAGCAATCTGAAGAGGAAATAAAAAAAAATTCCATTTGTAATAACAACCAAAAGAATCAAATATTTAGGAATAAATTTAAAGAAGGAGATAAAAGACCTATCCACAGAAAACTACAAAACACTGCTAAAAGAAATCAAGGAAGACCTAAATAAATGGAAGGACATACTGTGTTCATGATTGGATGACTAAATATAGTTAAGATGTCAATTCTATCCAAATTTATTTATAGATTCAATACAATTAAAATCCCAACAACTTTGCAGAAATAGAAAAAACAATAACCAAATTTATTTGGAAGGGCATGGTGCTCTAAATAGCTAAAAAATATCTTGAGAAAGAAAAATGAAGTGGGGAGGTCTAATACTACCTGACTTTAAAGAATATTACAAAGATACAGTGGTCAAAAGAGAGTGGTACTGGCATAAAGACAGATGTACTGAACAATGGAATCAAATTGATTGTTCAGAGATGGACCCTCTCTTCTAAGGTCAATTGATTTTGATAAGGTGGACAAATTGATTCAACGGTTACACAGCAGCCTCTTCAACAAATTGTACTTGGGAAACTGGATTTCTATATCCAAAAGAATGAAAGAGGACCCTTATTTTGCACCTTACACAAAAATTAACTCAAAGTGGATCAAAGACCTAAACATTAGAGTTAAGACCATGAAACATTTAGCAGAAAATATAAGGAAATATCTTAAGGATCTTGTGATAGGAGGTTTCCTAGACCTTACTCCCAAAATGTGAGCAATGAAAGAAGAAATAGAGAGATAGGATTTCCTCAGAATTGAATGCTTTTTCACATCAAAGGACTTTGTAAGGAAAGTAAAAAGGCAGTCTTTGCAATGGGAGACAATATTTGGAAACCACTCAGATAACGGTTTAATATCCACAATATATAAAGAGATACTACAGCTTGACAGTAAAAAAGACAAAGAACCCAATAATAAATGGGCAAAAGACATGGATAGTTACTTTTTTCCAAAGTGGAAACACAAATGGTTCAAAAAGGAAATACAACTGACTCAAAGACACATGAAAAGATGCTCAGCTTCACAAATGATTAGGGAAATAAAAATGGAAACCATAATAAGATATCATCTCACACCTACTAAGTGGCCATTATCAAAAACAACAGAAAACTACAAGTGCTGGAGTGGATGTGGAGATATAGGTACACTCATTCACTGTTGGTGGGAATGCAGAATGGTGCAGCTGCTCTAGAAGGCAGTTTGGAGGTTCCTCAAGAAGCTAAATATAGAATTGAAGTATGATCCAGCAATTCCATTACCAGATATATATTCAGAAGAACTGAAAGCAGGGGCACGAACAGACATTTGCACACTGATATTTATGGTGGCATTATTCATGATTGCCAAGAGATGGAAACAGCCCAAATGTCCATCAATGGATGAGTGGATAAACAAACTGAAATATACCTATGATAGAATATTATACCACTGTAAGACAGAATAAAGTCATGAAGCATGCAACGACATGGATGAAACTTGAGGACATTATGTTGAGCAAAATAAGCCAGAATCAAAAGGACAAATACTGAATGATCTCTCTAAAGTTGAGAACACAGGTTATCTGCAGATAGAAAGAGGGTGGATTTGGGCACTTGATGCTGAAGGAATATAGAACATTCAACAGGACTGACTGTAAAAATCCAAAAATGGTTGCACAACATTACAAGTATGATGACCAAAGCTGAAAGTGAGCATGGTTGAATGAGGAAGGTTAGGGGCATGTGTGACACCAGAAGGATAGACAGAGGATAAAAACTGAGACTGTATAACATAACAAAAACTAGAATGGACAATGATGGTGATTAAATGAACAAATACAAGAAAGTTTTTCCTCGAGGAAGAACAGTTAAATGTCACCATTGCAAGGTGTTAAAGATGGGATGGTATATAGAAAAAAACACAATTAATGCAAACTAGGGTCTAACCTCTGAGACTCAGTTTCCTCTCCTATCCCATGGGATTAAACATCACCTGCGCACTTAGGTGCTCTGAGGATCAATGAGGAAGTACAGAAAGTGTTGGTGACTGGCATCCAGGGGGTACTTTTCTCCTTTAGAGCACACGGCAGGACCTCCTCTGTTATCTGCCACTGTCACAGCCCCACTGAATGAACCAAGGCCCTAGCATATAATAGGCAGGAGATAAATATTTGTTGAACCAAACTGATTTCCTTCCTTCTCTTGTATTTCTGAAGCTTTTGCTTTTAAACTTTCAGTTTTGGGAGAAAGATACAGGGTTAGTTCTCTCACATAAAATGTTCAATACAATTTCACATTTCAACATCATCTTTCAACGTGGAGATGCTGAAACCTATGCAGATGCTTGTAGAGGTGATGTCTGAAATGCTTACCAATTGGCCTATCAGGGACCCCAACCACTCAGAATGGATGCTGACTAGTTTGGTTATATTTTATGGATGTTAAAGAACAGATCTATTTCTGGAAGTCTGGAATGGAGAGATCGGTTAATAGCGGGGTGAATGCGTGCAGAGTGGCATCTAATCAGAGTCCTGTGAGTCCCAGGGAGGGTTGAACACTGGCAGCTTCATGACATGAGTACATAAAGGTATACTTCAAAATGCAAGGTATAAGATCAGTAAATTAACATTGGCCTCAAGCTCTATTCCCCATTGTGTTATTCGGCAACAACTAAGACTCAAACTAGGGAATATTTAAAGCATTGTTCTGCCTATGCAGCTTAAAATTCAACACATGCCTTGGACAGAAACTTTTCAGAGCAGAGAGTAAAGAAAAATCAAATTAAGTAAAGAAAACAAAAAAAGAGAAAAAAATACTGATAATCTATGGTGTCTCAGACACTAGGTGCTTTCAGGTATGTTTACTCCTTAATACTCAGTCAATAATGCTGCAGATGAGCAAACTGAGGCTCAGAGAGTCAGTGGCTTGCAGCAGAGAGGAAATGACACCAAACCCAATGATCTTTCCTTAATCCCAAGGGTATCCTCTTTCTATTGTAAAATAAGCATAACCATTTAGGAACAATGATCTGTTTCGGAGGGGGGTGGGGGTGGGGTGGGGGTGGGGGCGTGAGGGGGCAGATAAAGCACAATTATTTTGTTTACATCATTGCACCAAACTTACATGGCTTAACATATCTTTTCCAGAAAGAACAAAAAAAGTTCTGTAAATAGAAGAATAAAGTGCTCATTCTTTGCTCTATTTAGAATTTCAAGCCAAGGGCTTGATCCAGCAAGTACTCATGTTAAAATACAAAGCAAATTTACATTCCCCTGCATGTACTTATAAGTCATTATTGGAAGGGAAATGGCGAGTGTGGAATTACTTGGACAAGTTACATGTAGAATTTTACTGTAAAGTAAACATGGAGACACACAGAGGAGTAAATTACTCCAGCTTTTCCTACCAATGTGTGTTGCTCTTCCTTTTTCCTGACAATCCCCCCCACCCCCACCCCACTGCCACCAGGATATAGGTTGCTATTGTGAGGAGTGGGATGCAATTAAAGGGCATCATCTTTCAACCTGGAGGATGCTGAAACCTATGTGGATGCTTGTAGGGGTGATGTTTGAAATGCTTACCAATTGGCCCATCAGGGTCACTGACCACTCAGAATGGACGTAGACCAGTCGGAATCACTGACACGGCCATAAGGGCACGTGTCTGCTGACACACGTCCCTGAATTGTGTGAACATTTACTTCTTGGAGCTTGAGATATTGCATTGTTGCTCACCTGACAGAGGGGACCTCATGAACTCAATACTGTCTCCTAAGAGTCTACAATCTTGGTCAGTCTTCTCTACCTTTTGTAGTGACTCATTTGCTCAAAGTGTGGGTTGCAGGCAGTGGCCTTGGCATCATCTGGGAGCTGGTTAGAAATGCAGTCTTGAGCCACCTTCTCCATGCCTGATGACTCAAGAGGCTGCACTTGGACAAGGCACCCAGAGACATTGGGTTACATTCTCCTGGGAGGAATTTTGATAAGGGAATGGTGCAGACATGGCCTAACTGAGAGGTGGTGGTAAAGTCAGAGACAGCTGGTCACAAGTTCATCCCAGTTAAATTTTCAAGTCTTCTGAAGAATCCAGAAACCAGAGAAACTGTATGTCTGATGACCATTCCAGCTGCCCCGGGAAGAATGCCTAGACTGGCCTCTCCTGTTTCCAGCTAATCATCAGCTCCCACAAGAAAAGTAAAGCTGAGTTTATTATTCTTTCTCCTTTCCTTCCTTTTTCTCATACATACACCGATTTCAATCAATTACTAGTTTCTCTTGTATACACATAACTAACTGGTTAGTACTGAACTATGAGTCTCAATTTACGATTTCATGATTTAATGTTCATGTACTAAGGAACACAGTTTTCCACACCCACTCCTACATGTTAGAGCCCTTCAGCCCTCACATGAGGATAGAAGGCCTACGATAAATTATCTCTGGGACCTTTACTCCAAATTCAGAACTTGCCCTTGGTTTTTAGCCTCTGGGGGCACACAGCTCCTGCCCACTGGGCCAGCAGAGCCCTGGTCTCTGGTTCCAGAAGACGCCCCCTGGGTCCCTCGCCAAGCTCACCCTTTCACTCCACTCAGTGAGGAACCAGCTCTTGGCACAGGGTCCCATGTCGCAGTTCTCGATGTCATTCGGCCGGAGCTTCATGTTGCATTCCTCATCATCCACCACATCCCCGATGTTGCTCACACACTTGACGTCCCGGGTCCTCTGTCCCACTCCGCAGGGCACCGAACACTGAAACACAGCACGAGCTTACGTCACCGGGGTGGGCAGCTTTGGCTCTGAGAACCAAGGTTCACCTGTTACAATACCTTGCCTTTCGTTGCCTGCCACATGGGTGGTGAGGCCCCTGCAATGCACGTAACCACCCGGGACAGCACCTGAGCCCCCAGACAACTTCACAGCCCCTTTCCTTAAGCCCTTCTTAGATGCCTTGCCTCCTTTGCTCCACTGGGACTCAATTTTATCATCTATAAAATGGGAGAGGAAGACCGGAAGGAGCTGGCTTTATCACAGCTGCCCACAGTCTCCCCACCGTGATCTGGGAGGTGGATGACTTCATGCACACATCTCCCTTGGATTCCCCCAAAAAGCCGGCCGTCGGTGATGCAGATTAACGTGAATGTAATCTCTTTTGTTAGCACTCAGAATAGCAAGAAAGCATCACAGGATACAGTGAAAAAGAGTGGTCTTATCATAAGGTTACCTGTGACTGCACTGTAACTTTTGTAACAAAGGAATCATACACTTGGTTCTTGTACTGTTATTAATATCAAGGTACTCGTGGCCCCTCACACCTGTGGGTCTAGCTGAAAGCCGTCAAGACTGGGTGGGGCCTCAGGTCTCCCAACCTCACTTGTTTGGTATTTGAAGGTCTTTACCCAGAGATGGTATATGACCATTCTAAGACATTGGCATGAAATTTAGCAGTCATAGAATTTAGCATCATTTGGGTGACCACACAATATAATTTTGTATTTCTCTGAAAGAAAAAGATTAATAAAATTCTAAGACATTAAACTGCATATGCCAGAGACTGATGGTGATTCAACAATGAAGAAGCCCTGAAATCGGCTCTCAAAACACCTCACCTTCGGGGGGTATTGGGGTGCCCTGGCAGACAGACTGTCAAAGCACATCTCAGTCAGCAAAAGGAATGGGGAGTGGGCTGGGGAGGAGGTGAGTTCACCAGAGGCAAGAACTCCTGAAGTGGCCCTTGCAGACTGCATAGGAGCTCACCAGAAGGTACCGTTTGAAGACAGGCAGAGGAAACAGTATCAACAAGGACAGAGAAGCACTGAGTGTGCCAGGTGTTTGGTGAAGAGAAACAGGTATGACTGGGACTTAGGATATGGGAACATATGAAATAGAACCAGAAAGGGATGTTGGGAACAGACTAGAGAATTCCTCAGGGGTCATAACCTAATATTAGGTGGACAAAGTGTATCCATCAAAAGTGAGAAAATTGTGTTTTAGAGCAGGATCCCCCAAACTTTTATACAAATTCAAGACTATATAGGGACCATGATAAAATGCAGATTCAGTAGGGCCGGGGCTGGGGTCTGAGATGCTACATTTCCAACAAGCTCCTGGGTGATGCTGCTGGTTTGGTGGACCATACTTTGAGTAGCGAGGATTTTGAACATTTTTCAAGGGCACGGACTGCATAGATCACAGACACTTGGGTTAGGGCACAGCAGGGGCTCATTGCAGAGCCTGAGTGGATTAAAGGAAAACCCCACCAATAAGCTTTGCATTGCAACTGCCAAGCTAAGGGCACATCCTGCGGTTTGCAGAAAAGACCATCCAGGATCCCACAGAATGAGTTCCCTCCTGGAAACCGCAGGTTTGTCCCATCTCGGGTCTCATTGGGATGGTGGTGGTGGGGGTCTTGGAGAGGGTGTTCCACAGCCAGCTGCCTGCCCTGCCGTACCGAGGTCCAGTCCGTCCGGATCTGCCACTCACTGCAGATCTTGAGTTGGCAGGTGCTGGTGGTCTCCGGCTTCTCCAGGTGCTGGCAGCGGTAGGGCTGCACGGTCAGGCTGCGGTTGGCGTACACCTGGCGGCACAGGACCTGGCGGTGCTGCATGCCCAGGCCACAGGTTTTGCTGCACTCAGACCATTCTCCGATGTCCCAGCTGGCTCAGGAGTGAGAAAGAGCGAGGAAAAGATCACCTTGTGTCAACAGGAACGGCACACCAGGCCCAGCAAACTTGGCAGAGCCATTATGATCACTGTACTAGAGCACTGCTTAAGGGCCTGCCGGAGGGTCCTCGGACTCTTTCGGGGAAGGTAACTTTGCTCGACATACTATTTACCAAAGTGAGGGCCCAGACTATAAACTTTTGGAAAACTGAGAAGGTGCAAATGACTTTTGTCCAGCAGAGAAAATAACCCCAAACGTTGGTTTTATTGCTGCGTAGAATATAACCTGTTTTGGAACTAACTTAGAAAGCTTATTCTAGCATTTTTTATTTTTCACTAGCTATTTACAGACAGGTTCCACATAGCCTCTTTTGTCATTCTCCTTGGTCATTAATTAGTTAAATAAGATGCTGCTAGGGCCCTTTCCCCCTGTTCTTCTGGAAGTCTCTTTTTATCATTCAGTAACCAGCCCAAGGTCTGTCTTAACTCCTCCAGGCAGGTATATTTGTGACTTTTCTCAGCCTCCCCCTGCACACAGCTCTGGAGTGTAGTTGTGTTTCCCTGTTTGTTTTCCTTACCAGGCTAACGTCTAATTGTTCCAATTTACCAAAGGGTGGGCTTCCTGGGAGTGCTGATGTGCTGAAGTAACAGCCCCCTGCATCAACCCTGAAGGAGAGCTATGCTTGCTAAACAGATTGCATTTCACGCACAAAGTCTCATGTCTCTAAATTAGATTTAGATTGAGTTTAAAAAAATTATGTCTGTTCCTAAATTCCTATTCACAAGCAACCAGAAGGGACCCAAGAAAGACCACACGACAGAGTGGCGTCTTACAAGGCTGGGCAAGGGAAGATGTTGCAGGGCTCCTCCTCGGGGGTGGGCTTCATGCCGGGGTCACAGTAGCTCTCAGGAACCTCTTCATGAGTGTTTCTGTTCACACAGCGGAAAATGGGGTACTGTGATCCTGCAACGACACAGAGACTGTCTGAAGGGTGGTCCCAGACCCCTGGATATTGGGCTACAGGGGGAGATGCACAGGGAGGGAGCTTCGGGTGCTGGTGTCCTGACCTGGAGAGAGGGCACGGATCAGGAGGAAGATTCCAGTACACCCCTCCTTCCCTGAGTTTATAACCCTTACACAAGAGCCTTCCTAGGCCCTGGGGAATGGGGGAGGGTGCAAAGAAGAGTAAGACATGGCTTTTGCCTTTGTGGGCAAGGTCTAAGCGTGTTCAAAGCTAGATGTTGTAGGTTGAGTAGGGTCACCTCAAAATCCATATCCTCCTGAAACCTCAGAGTGTGAGTTTATTAGGATACAGGGTCTCTGGAGATGTAATTAGTTAAGATGAGGTCATCCTGGCATAGCATAGGCCCTATATCCAATAAGACTGGTGTCTTTATGAGAAGAGGGAATTTGGACACAGAGATGGCCATGTGGAGATGAGGCAGAGATTGGAGCAATGCTGCCACAAGCCGAGCCACGCCAGGGGCTGCCAGAAACTGGAAGAGACCAGGAAGGATTCACCCTGAGAGGCTTCGGAGGGAGAAAGGCCTTGCTGACAACTTGGTTTCAGCTGTCTGGCCTCTGAACTGTGAGAGAATAAACTTCTGTTGTTCCTAGCCAACCAGTTTGTTGCACTCTGTAATGGCAGGTCTAGGAAGCTAATATGGTAGATAAACAAATTTTCCTAACCGTTCAGGATGACAAAAGAGATGTCACTGGGCAGGGGAGTGATTGGAAAACAACACAAATAGTAACTGCTCGAAGGTTCTCCGGAGCCATCAAATAGAGAGGGTTGGGTTTGGATGGAGTGCCTACATGGTGGGGGGTGGGGGTGGGGCCTGCAGGTGGCTGAATTGGAACAAACATGCTCAGTAAACTGGCCTGTGAGTGCCAGGCATGTTTAAGAGCCAGTGAGCATCCAATTCCGTCAGAGCAGAGAAGTGAGAAGATTCAAGAAAGACTAGAAGAAGACTGCCTGCCTACTTCCTTTAAAAATATTTTACACATTTGAATTGTTTGGTTATAGGTCTGTCTCCTCTGGAACAGTGAGCTTCCCAGGGGCAGCACTAGTTCTTGTTCATCTCTGTAACCCCAGTACCTGGCAGAGTAGCAAGTGCTCAATAAAAGTTTGTTAAATGATTATTTATGTGAGATTTGATATTTGTTTTTATTACATAGCTAAGAACATGCCAACTGACTCAGGTTTTTAAAAAAATACACAACCCATAATTGGTGCTGGAGGAATACAGATTGTGCAACAGGACTGACTATAAAAATTCAGAAATGTATAGCACAATATACCTGATTGTAGCAATAATATAAGTGTACTGAATGAAGCTGAATGTGAGAATGATAGAGGGAAAAGGGCTGGGGGCACGTACGAATCCAGAAGGAAAGACAGAGGTGGTATAATTTAAGAATGCCTAGAATGTACAATGACGGTGATTAAATGTACAAATGAAAAAATGTTTTTGCATGAGGAAGAACAAAGGAATGTCAACATTGTAGGGTGTTGAAAATAAATGGTATACAGGAAAAAGTACAATCAATGTAAGCTAGGGTCTACAGTCAACAGTAATATTGTAAGATGCTTCCACTGAGTGTAACAAAGGCATTATGCCAAAACTAAATGTCAACAGGCTGGGGGATTAGGGAAGGGGTATGGATCCTTTGTGGAAGAAAAGGAAATGTCTTCAGATGAGTATGGTGATGAAGGCACGTCTATACACTTAGGCTGGACTGTATGATGTGTGAATAAAACTATTTAAAAATGAAAAAAAAATACACAACCCAGTTTCACTGGCCTTAATAAAAAGAGATCTATTTTGGATAAAAGCCAGAATTTAAGTGGAATTTCTGCTCTCAAAAAAAAAAAGCCCTTTCAATTCTGACTTCTCTCTGCTGCCACCTGGTGGCACCACTGCTGTATTACTAAAAGGTGTTTACTAATTGAGAAATGTAACCTATTGAACATGTAATGTCATCATCTGAAGAGTAAGGTTTTTTTCACAAAAAACTGTCTACCCTGACGTCCAGGCCAGTACACAATTCATGTGGCCAGAACACTCTCATTTACTCTTCAGCTCAGTCTTAATCTCTGTTGCTCATTGGTAGGCATTTATATCTTCTGAAACTCCAACGCACTACAATTTTATTTGTAACTTGAGGGATAACTTCTAATATAAATGTCTGAACATTTCATCAGTCACGAAAGTGTTTCACTGCTTCTCTAAACTAATCTTATGTGACACACTGAGCCAGAGGGTAGCTCTTACAAGAAACATCACAGTTTGTAAGACAGTTTTGAATCTGAAACACTCATTTGTTTAAATTACTCTTACAGTAAAAAGTTACAGTGCAGCTATAATTTGAGACCGTTATTTAAAGTAGCATTCCAATTAGGCATAATTATTAGCTGAGTAAAAAGCAGAACTAGCTGTAAAATTAATAGGAAACACAAACTTTTGTAGAATTAAATTTTGTCCAGCGACGTATCTGCTTCCATTAAGAAGAGATTTTTAATTAAATCCAACAAACATTAACCACATAACATACACACAGCATTCTGCTGAGCTATAAAGATGAATAGGACTCAGTTTATGGCTTGCACTGTACCCGTGTGGGATCCAATTGTGGAGGGATTAAGTGCAGCTCTTATTATTTAGCCTATTCCTTTCCCGCTCTACCACATGGGTTAACTTTTCCACTTACAAATTTGTGGACTGGAAAGCAAAACTAACTACCCCAACCACTTGTCACTTAAATAAGGGGGAAATTTTAATATTTTTTTGGCTAAAAGGATCCAGGTGACCATAAGAATGCTCTGCGCCCAGGGCAGATGGTACTGCTTGGGGTTGCTTTGGGAAATAGCTGCTGCCCGCCTCCTGCTTCTCCCCCCTCGCCTCCCTTTTACTGCCTTTACAGCACACTTGGCCACGGTGCAGCTTCAGTGTTTAGCCAAGGAAATGAACCCAGAGGCTTGCTTGCACACACTTTCTCTCTCTCTTATGGTGAGAAGATACAGCAACCATGACTCCTGACCCAGTGACTGCAACATTGTGTTTTTTTGGGGGCCATTTCAATTTCTGTATTAAATGGACACTGTGACTCAAAACGGTACCTGGCCCCCTCTTCATTGTCCAAGCATGTGATTCAATTATTCCTCTAATTGCTAGCAAGTAAGAATGCAGGAGTGAGATCTGGTCCGAGCCGGGCCTCAGGCAGCTGGAACTGCCTGGGATGGGTCCCACTGGGTTGTGTGTTGGGCATGTTGATCTGAACAGAAATGTGTTATGTCGGAGGAGAGAACTGTATCACAGTGCAGAAATAAAATGATTTAAGTCAGTGAATCTGGGGAGTCAGTGTGAGTGTGTGTGTGTGTGTGTCCACAATCCAAAGAAGAAATGCTATTTTAACAGATTAAATGAAGTCATATGGCAATCTAGGGAAAAGATTCTTCAGTTTTGAATCCATCAATCCATATTCTTTACGCTACTTACAAAACACAGGTAAGCCAGGCTTGTATAGCCAGGATATAATGAGGAGGTAGAAGATACCCTGCATCTTGGCCAGTCAGTCAGACATCCCACTTCTGAAATGTGATGACAGTCATTCATTCAAGAACACTGGAGGGCTGCCTGCTGTGTGCTCGGCCCGAGGCTGGGGCAGAGATGGCGAGGTGCACACCTCTGGAGCCAGCCACTGCGGACCGCCGGAGACAGCCACGCCAAGCACGCCTGGAACAGAAACGTGTTCCGAAGTGCTGCGAGGTCCTGAGGACAAAGCAGGAAAGGCTTCCAGAGGAGCTGGTTTCTGTGCTAATATTGAAGCTGAGCTGGAGTCTTCTAGCCAGGTACCAGGGAATGGTAAGAGAGGCAGGCAGATTTTTTTTTGTTTTTTTACATCAGTGAGGAACACACAGGGTGAGAAGGGGACAAAGAACTGAAACCTTTGGACATGGGGTCTCTGCGTCACAACTGGTACACCTGTTCGGTGAGCACCTGGATGAATAAATGCCACCTGTGGCAGTGAACCCAGGCCCATGGGGGCGGCATGGAGGTGAGCTGGCAAATGGCACATGTTTGTCCTTGTCTACAACACAATGCCCTGTGGTCCCCAGACAGGGCTACATTTTCACCCTTTTGGAAAAACTGGGCCCAGGTTACTTCAAAAGACATGTAATGTATGAGAATCTTCTACACATCACCCTTGATGTAAAAGCATGAGATGACTTTCATCCTTTTTATGACTTTCCTTTGTTTTCACCTAGCTCTGAGTGTATTTGGTTCCTTTAATGGCCACTTATTCTGGTAATAACACGTTTTTAATCTTGGGTTTCTGTATCAATTACATTTCATGCTGCTTTCCTCTATAACATCGTGTTCTCACTAAAATGATTTTGGCCTCAATGTCTAATTATCTCTAGCTTTCTACTTCTGTCACGATACATTCCGCAGGCATTTAATTTTCCCTCACAAAGCACATAAAATAAGTTGGTCCAATGAATCTCCAGCCTGCATTCTTTGCACACATATTAAGCGCACACAATTAAACCTCTATAAATCAGCATTCCAGTTACCAAGTCATTATGGAACTGCACAAGTTCCAAGCAGGAAGAGCTCCAGCCCCCAACAGGGACTAAAGACCTAAATTCTGTTCTCAAAAGCTATTAAGCCAAAGCTCTTATGAAAAAGATAAAAGCTTTAGAAGTACTTCTGAAAGATTTTTCCACGTGCTAATTATGTCAAAGGTTGCGAATTTTATACCCTCAGATACAAGGCACCCAAAGAAAAGAAAAGAACAACTCCCCAAGCCAATCAATTGTTTGGGGGTGTCACACTGCTCTCCAATTTACAGAACCCTCTGTGGGGATATGGCCTTTCCATTTCCATAGCACCCTTCCAGGAAGGACAGTTGTCTTAGGGGCACAAACAGGACTTGACTCCAAACAGGAGGTTCTTACCATGTGCAGGAAGGGACCTCACAGTCACAGAGTTCAAAGGACTACCCTTAGCCCCAAGCGTAGCATAAGAGTCTTGGAGATGAAGTACCTGCCCAGGGGCAGGGGGTGCAGTCAGCAGGTACCTCCAGCCATCACCTCCTCCAGCTCCTGCAGAGAGCCACCTTACCTGCAGCCCCGCCCTCCCCCAGGAGCACATCTGGGGACATATCTGAGGCGGGTTACATGGGGCTGGCCATTTGGGCTCGATGGTCCCTCTACAGCTCCCCCTGGTGGCTGAGGTCTAGCTGGGCCTGCATCACAGTTTGACTTCTCCCTTTGCCCAACCCTGCTCCCTGCCTCCTCCTTCCCCAAATGCTGATTCCTAACGTCCATCCCGCACCCTAAGCTCTGTCTGAGGGTCTGTCCCTGAAAACGCGCCCTATGACACAGGGTGTAGGCAAGTCATAGGTGCCCAGCTAAATGGAGGAAGGAGGGCCTAGAGAACAGGGTGGAGGCGAGGGCAGCCTGTCTCTGCCACTTTGTGGGTTTGAGACCTTAGGACTTGGAGCTTCAGATCCTCAGCTGCAAACAGAGGGTCGAGAGCTTTATCCTGCTGCTTCAGAAACCAGTTGTGGAGCTCACAAGGGATAATGTGCATTGAAACTCCAAGATGGTTCAGGAATGCAGCTGTTGTACTAAAGGACCTTTTAATGGTATTAGAAAGAAGTAGTTCACAGGTGTGAAAAATAAGGCCCTGAAGATTCTCCCAGGACTTCTGCATCCATAATCCGGGGGACATGAAGAAGCTGAGCCTTCTTGCTTTCCTTGCTCCTTTTAATAAGCAAAGGTAGTAGCTAGTCTAATCTGGGAGCTCAGAGAACTTTCTGGAAGAGCCAGAAGGCTAAGAAAGAACCAGCTAGGAGAAGAAAGGTTGAAAGACTTCCTGGCAGAGGGCAACATGAGGAAAGGGCTGGGGTGTGGGGTGAGGACTTCAAATAAGTGAGTGTTGCTAGAGCATAAACTGTCAGGGATGGGGGGACAGAGGGGAATGAGGGCAGACGGGCAGGCAGTGTAGAGCTTTGCTGAGGAGCTGAGCTTGTTCTAAACTCATCACAGGACGTGACCATGAGCAGATGGTGATGGGCAGATCTGCATCTCACACAGAACTGGGCGGCAAGACTGTTGCAGTAAGGGGGAGAGAGGAGGAGCCAGGCTCCATGTCCACTTATTAAGAAGTGAAGTTGGGATGTGATGTGGAGAGTGAGGGAGAGGGCATCTAGCCCGCCTGATAGGGAAGACAGGGCATCCAGGCATAGAGTGGGCTTCTTTTGTTGAGGTTGAGGGTGGGGAGAATGGCAAGTTCACTTTGGGACAGGCTAGCGTCGAGGTGTCTTTGACCTTTTTTTTCTGCATGCTGTATGGTGTGGTCACAGTTCATTATTTTTCCATGTGAGTATCCTGTTATTACAGCACCATTTGTTGAATTTTTTGTTCATTTGTTTTGTTTGTTTTTGGGAAGTGCATGTACTGGGAATCGAATCTGGGTCTCCCACTTGTCCTTTAACTTTTGATTTTACAGATTGAGGCAGCAGTTGAATATATGATTCTGACTCTCAGGGGAGAGATAGCCAATCAATGGCGGTTAAAATAATAAGAAGGGATGAGATTTCTCCAAGATGAAAGTGTAGAGGGATTGGATCCATGATCCAATGACAAAAATCCCATGGGGCATCAACTTGTGAGGCTCCATCTGAGGAAGAGAGGCTCAAAAATTCAAAAGGACAGTCAGGGGGTGGACGAGAGCCCTTGATGTTACAGGTTTCCTGCTTAGGGGATTTCAGAAAGCACCATCAGCCTGTGGTGCCAAATGCCACAGCGAGGTCTGGTGAGACCACACCTTCCTGACCAAAATGGGGGAAAGAAGTATAATAAATAAGTCATCAGTGGCCAAGAGAGATCGAATGGAGTCAAGAGGCTATTCTGGAGGCTACTCTTATGCAAGCTTCAGTTAGAAAGTGCTAATTGCCATGGTTTGCTAAACCCCAACCAACATCACTCCTGTTAGCTCTTAAGAACATCTAGGGCTTGAACTGAGACTCTGTAAAGGTTTCAGGCACTCGGTTTGCCTTCCTGGAACATATAATTCCCAGAGGGTTCCTAGGTCAGATAATCCTGAAACCCAGAGGGACCAGACTCTCCAAGATGATCAATTATTTACATTCCCCTATCCATTACTGCGGACACCCCTTCTCAACATGAAAAACTCAGAAAAGACATTGCCCAAAGATCCCTATAAACTGGGAAAAGGAATAAAGGAGAAGGAGGAGGCATAACAGAGAAAATGGGATTTAACAAATGGGTATGGCTGCTGAATCACTATATTAATATTTCTTCTAGCCTCCAGTGTTTCAGAGCAGTTAGAAGGAAAAATCTGAGATGATGGAATGGTAGGTAGCCCATGACAAACTCTGGGATCTGTTCTGTAATTAGTTGTTGAAGTGTGGTCTGAAAGTTATTGTTTTTTTTTTTTCCTTTGCATTGTATATATGTTATATATTACAACAGAAAACTTTTTTCTTTTTAAAAGACTGCATCCCCTCCAAGGCCAGGGGGAGTTGGGAAGCAGGCTGTTAACGTGGACACGTGTGAGCTGGTGTGAGTTGAAGAGGTCCCTACCGGACGGCCTCCCCTTCCTCACGAGGTGGGTGGTGGGGTCTTCTCCTGGGAGTGTGGATGGGCAGAGGCCTTGAGGGCAGCTGTGAAGGTTGAAGGAAGGTAATGGCAGGGGGAGGTGCCAAGGAAGAAGAGAAAGGACTGCTGAGGGATGCTGAGGACTGCTTGGGGTTGGGTCCGGACCGGGTGGAATCTGTGTGCTAAACTGCGGCCTTTGGGCTAGCAGCAGTCAGCAGACAGGGAGGGAGAAGGCGGGTTGTGATGAGAAGGTTCAAATAATCTCAGATGGAGACAGTAACAATCTGCCTGGCCATTCATCAGACTAGATGACAGACACAGATAAAGAAGCTCCAAAGTGTACAGGAATGTTTTTTGAAGGACACACTGCTCTCAAGTGTCAGGATGACCCCTATCTCCAAGCAACTGCTCCTTTCTTACACGGTTTAGACACCCAGTTTTCTAAAATCACAGACTACTAGCGACTTTGCTGTTGGAAATCAAATCAGTAAGAAGAAAACATCCCACTCTTCATTGAGGATCTAAGTCACTTTGAAACAGAGAAGCAGCCTCAACTTTCAACCCAGGTGTAGAAGTTCAGTTTAGGGGTTTCCGAATACCTCCTTCCACACATATCTTAACTGTGTAGTTTTCAAGGAACAAGGTCCCTCAGTCCACTTCGCAGTCCAGCCCTGACACTGATCTCTTTATATACAGCCATGCTTTGCTTCGAGCCCATCAAAACACTGCTTAATTTAAATTTGACCTAAACTCTGCGCTTCTCCCTAATCCTATTACTTTTTCCCTTTGTTTGGAGAGAAGCTCCTCCTGTTGGGTGATCTCCTGCCTGCAAGGAGTCAATAAACCTGCCTTTATTGGGCTACAGGTTTGTCTCTGCGGTCCCAGGCTGATGGGGTTAGGATGTGGGATAAATCCAGGACTGGATTTTATAGGGGCAGTAGGGAAGAGAGCTTTGAGCACTGGGGAATAAAAAATCTAACCAACAACTAATCAACCAATTGTCATGGATTAAACTGTGCTCCAAAAGATATGTTGAAGTCCTCATCCCTAGTACCTCAAAAAGTGACCCTATTTGGGAATAGGGTAGTTACAGATGGAAGAAGTTAACACGAGGTCATGCTGGAGTGGGGGGAGGGGCTTAACCCAGTATGACTAGTGTCCTTATCACACAGGAAGGGCGACACAGGCAGGGCCATAGAGAGGGAAGGCAGCAGAGGTGGAGGCAGAGATTGGAACCCAAGGACTTGCCACTACCAGAAGCCAGGAGGCAGGCGTGGACAGAGGCAGACTTCAGAGGGCGCATGGCCCTTCTGACACCTGAATTTTTGGCCTCTAGAGCCAGGAGACTATATCTCTCTGTTTTTTTAAAATCCCTTTGCCATACTTTGTTACAGCAGCCCTAAGAAACCACGATACCACTAGAACCCCAAGATCCCAAAACCTCCTGACATCCTTAGACTTGAGACCGAGGCTCCACCGGCATTTACGGAAACCTTCCACAGCCTTGACTTGCACATCAACTTTCGGCTGCTGAAATATGTGAGTGTGGTCTGTGATCACCAGACAGCATCTCGCACGGATGAGGCCTCTCACCGCCAGGCTCACGCAGTGCATGGGTGGGGGGGTCTGCCACAGCCCTCACCCCCCACATTCCTCGCCGCGGGGGTCCTGCAGGGACACGCAGGCTCACCTTTCCCACAGGATGTCGAGCATTCTGTGGTCCCCAGCTGCTTCCAGTTGTGATCCCGGCTCCGCCGTGGGGGCTGCGGTGCCGATGGCACCAAGCTGTCCGGTCGGTGGGGAGAAAATCTATCCGGCTGCCTGACCGGGAAGGTGTGGGCTGATTCCGAGGTGTATATTTCAGGTGCCTCTCTGTGCAGACCTTCCTTCTCCTCCGTGCTCGCTTTCTCGGCCCCATCCTCCTGGCTCCCACCTCCTGTTTCCAGCTGGCTGCTGAAGAGCTCCCCTGGGGGAGGCAAACACAGGCACACACGAAAGCAAGGTCGTGGAAGCACAGATTTAAAATAAGCAGCACTGATTTCATAAATCTTCAAAATGTTATTAAAAATCAATAAGATTTGTTAAAAAGAATCAACTAAGATGCATTAAAAAATCAATAAGATTTGTTTCCCAGATCATGCATTCACCCCCCAAAATTCCTTCCCCCCAAAAAAAATCAATAAGAAAAAGATGAACATCTCAGGAGGAAGAGGGAAGGGCCATGAAGAAGAACTAAAAACAGCCAAAAGTCATATGAAATGTTCAATTTCACTCATAATTAAAGAACTACACATGAAAGCAACAACTTTATTTACCTAACAATAAAGGTTAGAAAGTTTAGAAACCCCTAACCAACCACGCCCCCCCTCCTTTTAAAGGTGCAGGAAAATGCATTCACAGGCACCCTGGGTGAGTCTCCAAATAGATGCACATTTTTCGGAGGCATTTTGGTGATATCTATCCAAATTTTAAATGCATATATTTTCTGATCTAGCAATTCCGTTTCTAGGAAATTTATCTTATAGATATGCTAATTCTCTTACATAAACCTGTCTGTACAAGGATGGCCACTGAAGGGTTATTTGAAATAACAAAATGATTGAATGGACTTAAGTGTTCACTTGTGCTATTTGATTAAAGTAAGTTATACTAGAATGGAACGAATAGAATATTATGTAAATTTGGAAAAGTGCAGTAAATCTGTATGTTCTGACATGGAGGTATGTCTCTATGTTATCTAGTGAAAGTGAAAAACATAGGAGAATTCAGTTTGTACACACACACACACACACACAGATGTGGCAGGACATTTTTGACATATTAATTTGTGTTTTGCTCTTTTTGTTTCCAACGCCCCCAGACCAGGTTATAACAAGTAGCTAAGCCCTGGGATCTTCTAGCTTCGGGTTTTTTTTCCTTCATAGGAGAGAAAGCAAAAGCTGCTTGAAGTCAACAGTTCTTCCCACCTCTGGTAAAAGCCCAGTTCTCAGTGAGAGGAACGTCACTGTCCCCGAGGGCCTGGCGCCTGATGAGGAGGGGGCGGGTGAGGGAACAGGGGAGAGGTTGGGGTCTGTGCTGTTGGATTTCCTGAGTACCTGCCCAGGCAATATCGGGGAGGAGGCCACCCTCGATGGGATGGGGGCAGCTTCACCCCGCATTCCCGTGCCCAGTACAGCGGGAAGGAGCCAAGCCCTAACCTCACAGTCCCACAAGGCTGCTCCCGTGCGCTCCACCACAGAACCAACATGGACAGACCACCGAGGGCTCAGCCCATGCCTCGGCCCATCCCAGACCCTGGGATCTTGGCTGATCCCTGGTGTGTGTGTGTGTGTGTGTGTGTGTGTGTGTGTGTAACCCGCAACTGATGGAGAGCGAATTTTCTACCAATTTTAAAGAAGGCTGAGTTAAGGTTGACTTAAGTTGACTTATGGAAAAGAATGGTGTGCCATATTCCTGGTAGACAAGGGATCAGATGGGCTCCACTTGTGTCTTTTTATGCACAGAACAGGGCTGAGCAGAATCCCATGAAACTGTTAAGAAAAAGTTCCTCCAGGAAGGCGTTTAAGGGGTGGGAGCTTTTATATCTTATATATCTTTATTTTGATTGAATAACATTCAAGAATGCATTAGTTTAATACAAACTAATGAGGTAAATTCTAGAGTCACTATAGAACATAGTTAAAACTGTTAAGGCTTTCTTAACCCTTTTATCAGTACTTTCTTACTTAGCTGGTTAATTACAATACTTCGTGGTCTAAAATATTACATGCAAACTGGACCAACAGAATCAAGATCAGTCAGACTGGTATATATATATGTTTGCCCAGAATGTTAATCAGACAAGAACATTTTTAATCTTTTGAATACTTGTATGAGCCAGGCACTGTGATGGGATGGGCACCTGATTTAGTCTATCTTGCCCCCACCACCACCTGCCACACCCCAAACCCCAAAAACAAAAATCTGTGAGGTTGGTGCTCTTATCTCTCTTTTGTAGAATGTGCAATAAGTTCAGAGAAGTAACTGCCTTGCCTGAGGTTGCCCAGCAAGAAAGTGGCAGAACTGGATTCAAACTCTGGCCTCCTGACTTGGCTGACAAGGAAAATGAAACTCGCTTCAGAACTTCCTCCTCACCAACTTTTACAGTGGATGGGGCTGCCCCACCCCAGGCAGCCTATCCCAGAACCCCCACGCTACCCTTAGCTGAACATCCGTGAGGCTTGTTACCAATTGTCCAAGGTTTTCCAGGAAAACCCTGATATTATATGGTCTCATTGCCCCATTAAATGAGCAGCAGACCTTGCAGACCTCAGAAACTCCAATATGTTGCCATCTAACCATGGCTCTGTCAGACTATGTATTACTCCTGGAAATGACATAATCATTCTCCATCGGGCTGAGCATGCTGACCTGCAGTTAGAACAACACACCCTCCCCATGTGCTGGGCACACACCAGGCTGTTCTCTCTGCGAGCCAGAGGCCTCCTCCCTGATCTGTGATCATCAGATAACTTGGTCATTGGAGCCCCAGTCCATGAAGGCCAGGCCTTGCATCTGTCCCCTGGCCTAGGAAGGGGGACCAGCAACCTCCAGGCAGTGTAACAAAGCACAGGCTCTGGTCACACTGGCTGACCTGCGGTCACTGCCCAGGTGTAGAATCCAGGAAAATAATTTCTCCAAGTTTCCCTTTCCTTACTCTTAAAATGAGGCTACTAATTCTAACCAGAGTGCTGGTGTGAGAATTCAATAAGTGAATCTGCACAACAGCATGCTCAGCACGGCTCCTGGCAAGGGCTCAGTGCATGTGAACTATTCCCATCATTAATGTTTTTGCAGATCATCTGGTTCTAAAGAAGAAAAAGAGTCTCTTTTTGGCTGTGGGCTCCCTGACCCCCTGATGGGGAAAGATCTGCAGAGCCAGAGCACCTTCTGTAGCCGGCACCAGCCAAGTATAAGCTGCTTGTACTGTCTAAAAGCAGAGCCCACCGTGGAGACCCAAGGTGGGTTCTTGGGTGTGAACTCACTGTACTAACCTTATTGGTCAAAGCATTATTAATGGAAGCAAATGGGGACCAAGAGAAAAGGCAGAATAGACAGAATAATGCCTCCCCCCCACCAAGACATCTACATCATAGTCTCCAAAGCCTGTGAATATATCACCTTACACGGCAGAAGGGACCTTGCAGGTATGATGAAGTTAAGCATCTTGAGATGCGAGATTACCTGGGTGGGCACAATGTCATCATGAGGGTCCTTATAAGAGGGAGTCCCTAGGATGAGTGTCAGAGAAGGAGATGTGAAGACAGAAGAAGAGTGTCTGAGTTAGAGATACAAAGGCTCTCTGGTATGGGCCAAGGAACATGGGCAGCCTCCAGAGGATGGAAAAGGCAAGGACATGGATTGTCCCCTCGAGCCTCCAGAGGGACCGTGGTCCTGCTGACATCTTGCCAGTGACCCAATGAAATCCATTTCCGACTCTTGACCTCCAGAAGAGCATGATAATACATTTGCATTGTTTTAAGCCACCAAGTTTGAGATAATTTGTTACAGCATCAATAGGAAATGGATACAAGGCATTACAAAATGTTGATCTGGAATGACAGACCCAGGATTTACACTTCATTTTCCTATCAGATGAATAAAACACTCTTATCGGTGAAGGGTCGGACAAACGGTAAGCATCCCCTGATAGAGGCCCATCGGCTTTGAAATGTTTCCATGGGTTTGCTCTGTGTTGACTGGGAGACAGAGAGCAGGTATACAAGAAGAAGAGAGAGAGATGGCTCTGAAGGGAAAGGAGCCATAGTGCTTGGCAGAGAAGCAAGGGATTTTACCTGCTCTCCTGTGAGGTGGCACCTGTGGGCTGATGGCGTTGGTCCCCATGATAACATATTCGTAGTGGACTCCGGGGTTAGGCTGCTGGTGTATCATCTGAGAACACACAGGCCAGTGTTAATGTACCTGCACTTCCTTGTTCCTTTGGCACCAAGAGTATAAGTGACATGACCTATAAATGAGTGGGTTGATTCACATCTAGTAATATTAGTGAACCTGGGACAGATGAAATGAAACTTATTTCCAGGTGCCTGTCTGTAATTTGCTTTTGTAGAATCAAGTACTTAATCTCTGAGAGATTCATTAGAAAACTAGGCTAAAAGTCAAGATTTTATAAATTCAAAATAGGAAGACAGAGGTGTGGCAAAGCCTCTTGTTGACTTCCCACCCATCCTACATCATGGCTTAGATTTTGCTCAGTGCTCTCAAAATGTTCAAAATGGATAAACATGTTTACCCCAAAGGAAAACCAGCTTGAACACTAGGTGGCGAGGCAGATTCATACAAAGAAAGACCAGTGCTGGCCTAGGGATCCTTTAAGGTTTTTTCAAAGTCCTGTACCTGGCTGGTCAGGCTGGTCAGGAAAGGTTCACCCCAGTCCTCTCCCTCACTGGCTTTCTGGTTCCCTCCCCACCTCATCCATGGAAAGCTCCAGAACCACAGGTTCAGAAAAACATGTGTAAGGGCAACTAAGTCTCCCCAAGTTATATTCTCTCAGGAACCAGTGGTTAAAAAAACCAGAAAGGACAGCAAACAGGAAGCTGCATAGGGGTGTGTGAGTCCAGCAACTGAACATTGTCTGGGACAAAAACAAAACAAAACAAAACAAACGAACAAAAAAGCTTGGCCCAGCACAACGAATCCCTCCTTATTGTCTTTGGAACACAGATTTCCCTGTGCCCGTGACTTTTCTGGTGGGAGGTAGGGTGGTGGGCTAAATGGGGCAGAAGGATGTGAATCTGGGTGTAACAAGAGTTGGGCAAGGAGACGTTGTCACGTTTTGATATTTCTGTCTCTGCTGCTTTATAAAGTGGCTCTTCTGTTGACCAGCTGTGTAACCTGGAGTGAGTTCCTTCATCCCACGTTTTTTTAATTTCTTCATTTTGAGAAGGAGGAAGTTAGAATCACAACTGATCTTGTAGGTGTATTCTAGCTATAAGCAAACCACTGGCTTTGAGGAAGCACAGTGAGGACAGAGCCCCTGAGTCTTCAATGGTGGGACCACAGGGCCCTGCTGTCTGCCCCAGTCTCCTCACTCATCTTTTCAAACAATCAACCCCCTCTTCCCTCTCCTGTGACTCTTCTGTGTGAGCACTCTGCCATGCAAACTTTGCCCTGTTTTTGAAATTCTTGCTGGCCTTCACATCCCAGACCACCCACAGTGGGCCGTTAGCAAACTGAGTTTTTAATCTCTGATGCCATTAGAAATTTATTCAGAGTCAACGCACTAGACAGTCTAAAAAAGGATCCAAAATTAACAATAAGGCTTGCTTTATAATTTCTAGTTCACAGGCCACTAGGCTCAAGAGGAATGAACACCTAACTGTGTAGTTAGAGAAGTAATGTAAATGGAATTAATACTATTTATAAAACTTTGACATAGCAAATACCATCTAGAGTTAGCATGGCTGTGGGGACAATTGTACTGTACAGCTCATTCTTTTTATCAAAAAGTTATTTTGAGCTTTTATTTCTTGTCACTTTTTATTTCCTGATCTTTTAAGAAGATTGGATTCTAGCAGTTTCTTCTAAAAATAAGGTCCATCTTAAACTCTTAAGCAACTCAATACTTTAGCTTCTTATAAAAGAAATCCAAGTTCTGTCTTCTGTAAAGACAGAAAGCTCAATAGTGTGGCTCCAAGCTTTATTCTTTCATCTGGAGCACTCTGGAGTTCTTGTTTCTTCATTTGCTTTAATGGAGTTCGAAGAAGCCTGGGAACTGCAAGTGGCCTTGTCTTGCTTTGGGCATTTGCTTTCTTTTGCCATAAAAAGAAAACATGCCAAATTAACATTAGGAGGAAAGTACCTGGAAGAGATCCAATCCTCATGAAATAAAGGATATGTTTTGCCTCTGATTTGGTTCAACAAGTAAAATTGGTTTTACTGGGTCAATAAACTCTGAGGGTAATAAGCATCTGGTAGAGTTTAAAGTTTCTGTGAGCTAGGCACATTCAAAGGCACATGGCCAAGATGGATGCCAAGATTTAAGAGGCACCTCAAACAGGCTCTACTCATGATTTTATTGAGCATGGGCAATGATTTCTGGCTTATTTGTTCTAAGTGTGGTCTTTAGAAGCAACAAGATTCAAAATCCAGAGAACAGTCCAGAAACACCCAAACTCACGTAGACGTCCAGGATCTCATTGGTGGGACCTTCGGCCAAAAAGGATTCTCCTGCAGTGCTCGAAATCTCATTTGGACGCTTGTAGGTAAACATCGTCCCTCCGCCCTCGTATTTTCCAGGCCGATCAATTGCCCAGTTGCCATTGATGATGGAGCGACCAGAACGACTTCGCAAAGCTGTTAAGAAAAATGAGACAGTTCCTTGAGTAAGTCCAGAGTGTACACAGGGAGACTTGAGTGTACACAAGAAAGTGAACCGACTCCTCCCATGGCTGGCTTACTCATTCATCAAGCTTTCCATTAGGATCCACCATGTGCCAGGCACAGACCTAGCCCTGGGCATGGCTGGGCACCTTGATCACATCCCCTCATGCTCCATCACTTCTTCAACCCTTTTCACCCCCTGCAACTATTTGGACTTAGTAAAGAGATGAAGGATTGGAAAGAAGGATGCAGAAAACAGGGAGGGAAATGAGAAAATTAGATAAAAGGAGGGGGAAGGGAAGCTAATTTATAGTACGTACTATGATCTAGGCGAGAGGTTGCACATTGGCAGCCCACAGGCTGATTTTGGCTTTGAGATGGGATTAAGTTTGGCCGTCATGGTGTTTTCTTAAAAATAATTGAGCCCAAATTTAAGAATTGGGAGATTTCACATAAAAATTTAGTGTTCTAGCTTCTCTCGTAAAACAGGAGGACATGTGAACATTGGCTCCCTATTCTCACTGCAGCAATTAGCTGGAGCTGAGGATGACTGCTCCACTTAGATGCATGCTTTGGTCTGCCCAAATCTCAATCACTCCCTATTATTCCCCAACACTTACGCTAAATCTGTTACCATTTATTACAATGCTGCATTGTTATTTCTCTTATATAATATTTCTTATAATTCCCTCTATTTGTATCTCTGCTAAAAGTTGCAAAGCTAAAGACAGACCAATAGGGCCGCATTCTTTTCTTCTACCTGGCCAGCTTCACTCATTTACATCACCTGACTTTTCTGAGCATTTAAGCCTGTGTAAGATGTTTCCACATACACTGAAAAATTAATCCTCTCGAGAGCACTGCCAAGCAGATGCTATTATTCCCATTTTTCAGAGAGTGGCTAAAAAACACGAGGTAAGCTGTTCCAGTTCATGAAGACAGTTAAGTGATAGAACTCTGAGTTGGAGGCCTCACTCCAGAGGGAGATAAGAAAGAAGAGGCTCAAGGAACAGGTGTTAGGCTTAATGGCAGAAGAAAGAGCCAGACTTTCTCCCTTTAGACCCCTAGCTCCTTGAAACCCAGAAGCCCATGGTGGAGCCAGTTCAGAAGATATCCTGTTTGAAATGCCACATAGCCTAGTGGCCCTGTGATGGCTGCAGGCTTTAGGAGAATGTGGAGGCAATGATAACATGTCCTCCTGTTTTACACGAGAGGCTAGAACTCTAAGTTCTATAAGGGATTTACAGAATTCCTACCTTTATTATTTTGTTACAATTTATTATGGAAAAATTTATACAAGAACAAAAATAATGAGAATAGTATAATGAACCTCCATGTATTCAACTTCAACAATTACCAACTCATGGATTATCTTGTGTCACTTGCAAACCCCAGACTCCATTCATCCTTATATTTTTCAGTATTTGTCTCTAAAATATAAGGACTCTTCTCTTTCTTAAATCCAATTTCAGTAGCGTTTTGGCAATGGGCCCTACCAGAGACTAGAGGCAGAAGCTGCAGCAAGGGGTGGAAGAGCTGCGACATCTTCGTGACCCCCCCCCAGACTGTCCTACCTGGTTGGCTGGTTGTCATGGTTACTGGTAGACCATAGTTGCAGTTCCTTGACTATTAAGTTATAAAATCAATTCAGCTTTCTGGGTGATGAAGAAGGGTCAAGGGTGGGAGATTGGCAAAGAACAGTTCTAGTCACTCAGAAGCTGGGTTTTCCTCTATCAAAAGCCACACTTCCATATAAGTGTCTCCACTTCCTCATTCCCCATTCATGCCTCCACCATCTCCCATCTGGCTCCTACCTCCATCATTCCACTTAAGCAATTCCCATTAATGTCCCAAGACCTCCAGGTTTTTGAATCCAAAGGGTATTTGGGGGACCTCCTCTTACTAGATGCCTCAATAGCCTGGCCCTGCTGATAACTCCATCCTATTTGAAAACTCTTCCACTGGCTTCTGGGACATCATGCTTGACTTGCTTTCCTCATGCTGAGTCTCAGGCATCCCCTCTTTTCTTTCCTGCCTCATCTGTCTCTGCTCAGCCATTAAATATCAGAATTCTTTAAGGACTCAGCATAGACTTGCATTAGATGCTATCCCCCTTTCTCGGACACCTTACAGAAAATCAAATACAAATATTCATAAGCAAATGAAAAGAAGCTTAACTTCACAATTTCTTCATAATTAAAGAAATGCAAGTCAAAACCACAATGAGATATTATTGACCCAGCAGATAGGCAATTGTTTTTTCAAAAACATGCTACTGCCCAGTATTTTTTTTACAGGGGATGGGGTGAGTGCATGGTCCTGGAATTGAACCTGCACTGATGACTGCCCAGTACTGATAAGAGTGTAAGTAAATAAGCACCTATAAACATTGCTGATGGGAATGTATATTGATTCAGCTACCTTGGAGGGCAATTTGGTTATCTGTTAAAACTTTAAGTGCCTTTATACTTTAACTCAAGAATTCTACTTCTAGGAAATGACTCGAGAGACATAATAGTGTCCAAAGGTGTCTGTAAGGCTGTTCCCCACAGATTTTCTTTTTAATAGAGAAAAACTAAAAACGACTTAAACATCCATTCATAGAGGATTGCTTAAGTAAATGATCACACCCACACAAAGGAATGCCATATGGCCCTAAAAAGAATGAGCTAGTTCTGTGATTCTGTGTGTATGAGGAGATGGAAAGATCTCATGATATATATATATATATATATATATATATATATATATATATAAAACATTTAACTATTTATTTTTAATTATATATTTATATATAATATATTATTTATATATATTTAAATATATATATATGTAAAATTATTTATTTATTTATTTATTTTTATTTATTTTAACATGGGCAGACACCGGGAACTGATCCTGGGTCTCCAGCATGGCAGGCAAGAACTCTGCCTGCTGAGCCACTGTGGCCCACCCTCCATGACATATTTTTAAATGAAACAAAGGCACAGGACAGTGTGATTGAGGGATGACCCCATTTGTGTATACTTTTTGATATAAGTATGTATAAACGTATTCAGGCACAAATAACTTTTTAGAGAAGGACCATCATAAAATTGCTATCATTTGGGGCAGGGCCTGGGGGTTAGGTTGGGTTGGGAGATGGGAGGGGAAACATTTATTTTCCATTTTCTATCCTTTGCCACCATCGAACCTATTTTTAATCATATGCATTTATTACTTTCTTTAAAGCCTTCAGATTTAAATTAATGTAAAGGAAGTGGATACAAGCAGAAATACTCCTGAGGGATATATGTTTTCTCTTTTTTGTAGCTTATCCTTAAAATCCCATTCAAAACATCAAAAACTCAGAATTGTGGTAAATTCTAGTTAAGGATTTATTGCTCTCAATGTCCAGATTGTAGAAGAGGTTATTATCTGGAAACCAAAGTTCATTAAAGAACCATTTAAGCTATTGTATAGGAGGGAACCGCAAGGGCCTCCCCAGGAAATAAAAAGTTGAGAGCCCTGAAAGGTTTACCGTCTACTGCTATTACCCATGTAGCCCCTCTGAAGGTTTAAATGATTCTTTAACCATGCCAAGCAAAGAATAAGAAAGCCTTATCAGATTTTTAGCAAACATGGTCCTGATTCCATTAGCCCAGGGGTTAGCTTCTGAAACAGCTCCACAACTGGCCACCATCTGGCCTTGAATATCGAAAACAGCTGCACCTGCAATTTATGTGCCTGTAAGCAGTTCCAGGGCTATTAGTGACGTCCAGAAGCCCCTTGCAAAAAGGTGCAGGTGGCTTGTGGCTTTTACTAAGAGGATGTGTTCACTGAAGGTCAAGCTTTGGCAAAGCCTGTTTGAAAAGGCAACCTCACAGCTACCTCGATGTGAAGAAATCTTGACTCTCCTTTGACAGCTGGGTTTTATTCCAGTTTGAATTGTCAGTGCTGGATATTTATTGTTTGCCTAAATTGTCTGTTATCAACAATGTCCTTCCATATGATCTGTATAGAAAACAGTTTGCATATCAAGTCCTGCTTCTTAAGAACTTTAACGCCAGAATATTAATGCCCAAATTGATGACCCAACCATTTCCTCCCATAATCAAATAAAGGTGGGTTCCTTACAGAAAATAGATCTCTGTGATCTAGATCTCTATTTCTTCCTTCAAAATGTGAGGTTTAAGTTCCTCCTAGCAATCAAATGACACACTTCTTCATGTTTCAGCAGCTCTTGGAAGCTACTGGAGAAGGAGTGCATCAGACCCAAGGGCTGTGAGTTGACATCACTGCTTCCTGCTGCCCCAGGCCAGTTGGAGGCCTGTAGCCTGGAGTCTTTGCTTTTTTCAGTCCATTTTATGAGTCTCCATGGAACCCTGCAGGTGGGCGTGGACCCAAGTGCGTCTGAGATACCCTAAAAATGGCATCCACTATATAAACCATCACTGTACGTTTCATACTACCACCTTAAAGGGATCTGCAAATAACATATTTATTTTCACTGACCTCCAAGTAATATTTAGTGCTGCCTACTACTACAGACATAGGTAACAAGCCACAGTGGTATTAGCCAGTCTTGTGTCTTTGTCACCAGTAGAAATTACACATATACTCATACGGCAGTACAGATACTTCAAAATATTGCTTAAAAATTCACTGCTATTCTGCAATTATAAAGATTATTAGACTCTCCATTAGATGTCCTATTCTAATATGTTAAGGAAGCATGTTATGATATTACAAAATTTTAAAAATATTTTGATAACTGTATTCAATATAATTTGTAACCTTCTTATTTTATGGCTTAAAACCATTATTCTGAGGAGGCGTGCATCAACTGCCAAAGGGGCTCGTGACACAGAAATGTGAGGAAGACTTGGTCTTCACAACACAAATGAAATCACATAATATGGATGCTGATCCTCTAAGACAAGCAATATAAATATTATCTTTGTTATATGTAGGAAGAAAGAGACTCAGAGAGATTAAGTTGCTTGCTCAAGGTCGCAGGCTAGGCAGAGCTCAGGACTCAGAGTTTAATGCTCTGATTCCATATTCTTCCTCCTACATCAGTGGTTCTTAAAGTGCAGCCCTTGGGCCAGCAGCATCAGCCTCACCCAGAAGCTGGGGAGACATGTAGCTTTTTGGGCTCTACGCCAAGCTGGCCAGATCAGAAGCTCTGGGTCTGGGCTTAGTGTCTGGGTTTACCACGCTCTCTGGGTGACTGGGATGCACATTAGCATGGGAACCACTGCAGCATACCTTTTCAGTCTTTATTTCTGAGTCCTGATCCAAGGAGAGGGCTTGCTTGAGATTTTCTAGGAATGAGTTCCCTGCCCATATTTGGGGTTTGCGTGAGCAGTAAGGCAGATACTGAACAGAGGGAGGCAAAGGCCAGTCCTGGGGACTGGGGACTTTTGTCACCTCTGCGACTGAAGCCTCTTCCCACATTTCTCTCCCTCTATGAGAGTATTTAGGATTCACAGACTCGATTTTCCCAGCCACCCCCATGGATTCCAAGTCATCAGCAATCAATTCTAGAGGACACCTATAGCTGCGTGACTTGAGCAGAAAGCGTAAGTTGTTAATAGTTTGGATTGTGACTAATCTTTGGAAAATCTAATTCAACTCAACCAAAATTTATTAACCACTTACCACTGCAAGACATGAAGGAGGCCCACATACTGTACTGTTAAATTCCAGGAGGCGCAGTTTTTTCCCCATTTTCCTATTACTGAAATTGGATGTGAATTACAAAAGAAATATTTGCAGCTACTAGGTAGATGATTACCTTTTGATGTAGTTGTCATTTCCTGAGCACATGTGAAACTGGCTATGTGAAGAACATATATATTTCCTGAGTAAGTCACTGAAGTTAATTGCATTGGCAGACCAACTTGTAGCTGCATTGAAACTTGTTTTAAAAATTAAGAGAGAGTTTATATAATAGCAAAGCACTCAAATTATAAGTGTAGAGCTGATGATTTTTTACATTTGTCTTATACGTGTGTACCTACTACTGTTCAGATAAAGGCATGGAACATTTCCAGCTCCCTAGAAGGCTACTTCTGTCATTACCCCCTCTCCCACACGTCCCAAAGCATATCAGCCGTCTGCCTTTCTAGTCTTACAGATTAGTTTTGCCTGTGTTTGTACTTCATATAAATGTAATCCTACAGTATATACTCTTGTGCCTGACATCTTTTGTTTAACTTTATATCCCTGAGATTCATCTACATTGTTGTATATGTATATATGTATGTATACACACACACATATGTCAGGATTATAGATAGATATAATTCTTTTTCACAGCTATTTAGTATTATATGAGCATGCCACAGTTTATTTTTTTTTCCTATTTTTGATAGACTTTTGGGTTGTTTCCAGTTTTTGGCTCTTATGGAAAAGCTGCTATTATCATTCCTGTAGCATACCTCAGAGATATTGCAGGTTTGGTTCCAGATGACTGTAATAAAGCAAATATTGCAATTAAGCGAGCCACACAAGTTTTTTGGTTTCTCAGTGCATATAAAATTTGTGTTTACATTATACTGCAGTCTATCAAGTATACAGTAGCATTATATCTAAAAAAAAAAACAATGTACATACTTCACTTAAAATGTGACACAGAGAAATGAAGTGAAAACATACTGTTGGAAAAATGGTGTGGACAGACTTGTTGATGCAATGTTGCCACAAATCTTTAATTTGTAAAAGACACAATGTCTGCAAAGGGCAATAAAGTGAAGCACAGTAAAATGAGGTATGCCTGTACATGTTTTGTTGGTAGAGATAATCCCTTATTTCTGATGGGAATATATCCCAAAGTGGAATTGTCGCATCACAGGGTATATGGGTGTTTAGCTGTAGTTGGTACTGCTATATACTTTTTCAAAGTGGCTATTCCCTGTAGTTGATGCTGTTGGGAGCCAGGATTCTCACTGTGCAAAGGGAACATACTAACATGAATGGGGAAGGGCAAGACAAAATCCTGCGTGATAGATTTGAATCTGAGATGGTATGACCCATGATTTAAAATTTATGTATATGTTAAGTATATATGAATGCTGTAGTACACACACACACACACACACATATATGTATTATCCAGCTGTAAAATTTTTATGTATATATATATGTATGTGCATATTCGTACATACATTTCCTAGTTCTGTCTGCAGAGAGGGCTAAGAAGCAAAGATATCCCAGTAGCAATAAGCACACCAAGCACTCTAATTTTCTAGCATTCCCATTAAAAGACATCTTTCATGGAGAAATGAGGCTTCCAGGGCTGGTACAACCCTAGGATGGCTTAGTATGCCTGAAAGTAAAAGGAAGGGTTCACAAAAACAATGGGGTTGCATATATTCCAAAGAATGAAAAACAGGGAGTCACATCCTCAGACACAGATGTCCCTAGTAGCACTATTTACAATAGCCAAAAGGTAGAAGCAACCCAAATGTCCACCAATGGATGAATGGATAAACAAATTGTGGTATACACATGCGTACAATGGAATTACTGTCAACTATAAAAAGAATGACGACCTTTAATGCCTAATTGGTAGAGAGTTTCTGTTTGGGGTGATGAAAGCACACCACTGCGTTACCACTGCTGAACTGTACATACTCACAAGGAGAAAATTTAGGTTGTACATATATGATATATGTGCAACCTAAATTATATACATATATGATATGTACAACCTAAATACATATCACATACCTTGTGAGTGTAACCATACTCACAAGGAGAAAAATTAGGTTGTACGTATATGATAACATAATAAAAAACACCATAGAACTGTAGAGCATAGACAGTGAGCCCTAAGGGAAACTACGGACTACAGTTAACAATATAATTATAATGATGTTGTTTCATCAATTCTAACAAAGGAACCACACTGATGCAAAATGTTACTGATAGGAAAACTGTGTGTGTGAAGGGGGGTATATGGCTGCTCTGTACTTCCTGCATGATTTTTCTATAACCTACAACATGTCTAATACAGAAATCAGTTGGTCAAAAAAAAAAAAATGAAGTTCTGATACATGCCACAACATGGATAAACCTTGAAAACATTACATTAAGTAAAATAAGCTAAACATAAAATGTCACGTATAGTATGATTCCATTTATATGAAGTATCCAAAATAGGTAAATTCAGAGACAGGAAGCAGATTGTGGGTTGCCAGGAGCTGAGAAGGAAGGAGGAAATGAGGAATAACTACTTAATAAGAACATGGTTTCTTCTGGGGTGATGAAAATATTTGGGAACTAGAGGTGGTGGTTACACACTGTTGTAAATGTACTAAATGCCACTGAATTGTTTACTTTAAAATGTTTAATTTTATGTGACTTGGACCTAAAAAAAAACAAGTAGAAAAAAAGAACAATGGGACATGTCACAGAGACACAGGAATCACCTCGTTTCTATTATTAAGTTTATTTCTCTACATTGTAATGGTTTGCTTATGTACCTGCCTCCATTGCTGGAAGATAAATGCCTTAAAGATAAATATTGTGACACATGTATTTTGCTTGTTGAATAGAATTAAATTATGAGCTATGTTTTCCTGATCTCTCTTATTTTAACCTGGGAGTTCAGATAAGAGATTCTTGGAAACTCTTTAAAGTCCGGCTTACATTTGGATATTCCTGTTTAAGAATTCTAATCTCAAAAATAACCTCTTTCCTGACCAAAATGGTAAACACATGCAGTAATGTATGAAAAACTTATTTAAAAAGGAGAACATTTCTTCGTAGGTAGATCCAGGTCCAGTTTAGATGAAATGTCCAAATTATGGTTTCTGTTAAATAAATACATACCTACGTCACACAGAGGAACTTTTCCATTCAGATTCACTTTGGCATCTTGAGTTTGGATAGAATTGAATCTGTGTGATTTTCTGAAACATGATGTAATGTGTCTGGAGTGAAAATCAGAGAGTATGAGAGCAAGAAGGCTGGCTTTCTCTTTGGCACTATATAATTGCAGGTTTTGAGGGGTGTGAACAAGAGAAATGCCAAGGCTTTCTTCCTATTCCATTGCTACATTATAACTAAGTATGGCTAATTTAAAAATATTAGCACAACGGATTTATTTTGACTCCAAATTTCCTTTGAAAACTTACTAATGATACATAGAATTTGTATTGTTTTTAAGCCCCAAATATTGCTGTATGAAATAGATCCTATCTATGCATTCAAGTAAGAAAATAAACTGGGCTGAGAAGTTTTGGGGGGGCCTCAAAGACAAGACACAGTCTGCGACTTTGGGAGCTCACAGTGTGCTGGGCCGTCAAACCCATGACGCTAATACAACGTGAATAGCGAGGGGCAGGAAAATGTCCTAAGGCATGCAGACGAACCGGAAGGTGGTGTGGCATTGAGCAGGGGTTTGAAGGGTGGAGAGCAGCTCTACAGCCAGTGGGCAGAGGAAAGCCCGTGAGCAAGGGATGTGAACAGTCTGGCTGGCTAGAGAAGGGAGCCTGGGGTGCTGGGGCATGGGAGGAGGTGTGTGCAGTGGAGTGAGAGTCCCTGGAGACAAGGTAAGCAGGAGAGACCTCACACAGCAACTGAGGGGTTTGATTGCATGGGCACTGGGGAGCTGTGGAAGGTTTCGGATCAGGGCAGGGATACCTGAGGTCAGGTTTTAAAGAGATAATACTGGCAGGAGAATGGCAAGACGGTTGATGCATGAAGTGCAGAGATTACTGTGTCCTTCCATGCCCCTCTCTGCTCACAGATAGCATCAGCTCTGCATCTGCGGCCACTTAGGGCCCCTTTCAGCTGGACTGTCTGTTCCCCACAGCAGGGAAGGACCCAGTCTGCTATTTGGAAGGAATTCTAGGAGCCTAATTGCTCTAACAGGTCTCACTATAGCTCAGTTCATCTAGAGATAAACTCAACATCTTTCTCACCCTAAATAAGCCTGTTTCCTAACTTCTCCATTTTCTTTTTAAAAACTATTTCCCCATTACTCAAAATCAAGTCTTGGCAACATCTTTGACACTGCCCTCTCCCACTTTCTCTACACTGTTGCTGCTCAGCCCCTCTCCCTTTTCTCTCCCGCCCATCACTGCCTGCATCCAAGTTCCCTTTGCCTCACACCTGGACCACGGCAGAGGCCTGCCTGCAGCTCTCTCTGCATGGCACCCTACATGCAGCTACAGCAGTGTGACAACATACATATACAGATATAATTTACATTAATGTTGCTGTTTTTCCAATTGCTCTCTGCTTTTAAGATCTACCTCTGATGCTGTAATGTCCATCTAGATAATCATTTTCCAACTGCTGTGTAGCCTTGCATAGCATAACCTACCTCGGCTTTACTTATTCCATTCCCTTGTCCTGCGGGGACTGGCTTTTAAGTTTCTTTTTATGACCCACAGTGTCAGCAAAGAGCTGGCCCTTAGTAAGGACTCACTGGAGATTCACTGACAAAACAACAGAAGCCAAGAAGGTCCATTTTAAAAATCAGTAGGAAGAGGATAAGTGTTTTATCAGAACTACAGTTAAGACAAATAATGCATCCTTCTCCTGGCACAAAGAGAAAACCAGAGCTGTTTTAAACAGATGTCAGAAATGGGCCTAGAATTCTTCTTTCCCTGCCTCCTTGTCCCCTGGTCAGCTCTACCCCAGGAGCAAACATCCAGGATCATTTGTGGCAACCTCATGGTTGTGTGTTAGGACCCCACGCTGGGGGATTCTGGGATTCCATATGGGTGACCAGGACACATCAGAGAATAAGTCTCCTGCATATACAGAGAGCAGAGGAAAGCCACGAGGCCTGAGCTGCTTGGTTTGGAGGAGGAAGGCCTTGGCAGCCAGGCGCGATGGTCCCACTGCTCTTACGACCCACGCATTGGTCTCTTGTCACCGCACAAGGACAGTCAGCTAAGATTTAAAGCAACTGAGCACTGGACTCGAAACACACACGCTCGCACACATATACATAACCAAAGCCAAACAGTTCTATAAAACAGGAAACTGCTTCCTGAACAAAGAGAAAAGCATAATGAGTCCTATGGTGTGGCACCTAGCATCTATCCTCCGTCATGTGCTTCAGGGTTGGAAACCTTCTGTGGTTGTATAGTGGTGGGTGTACACATTGGTTTGCAGCTGAAGAAAATACCAATATTTAAAGCCAGAGTTTTACAGGAAATAGACCTATCTTAAATAGAGAACAAAGCTCAGGGCCTAACTCCAAAGTCTTTACCATGGCGCCTGTGGCGAAACTGATGACACAGGCATAAGCAAAAGGGTTGATTCTCAACAACACGGGGAGGTCAGTATTTTAAATTTTATTACATTATGGACCAAAATTTTTTTTCACACACAAATTGGCCCACAGGTTCTAATGAACATACTCTAAAATTTTTTCAAGTGTAAATTTACACACAAGTAAGTAGACTTCATCCCATTCCTGTTCTAGGCAATGCAAAAGCCAAACTGCTGGGGACTTTGGTGATGACAAAAAAATAATAAAGATTGGTGATGACAAAGTTTGAAGCACAAACTTGAATCTAATGAAAACACCAAGAAGGAAATTCAAATCAACGTGAGTTATAATCAGCATTGTCGTGAGAGTTCAAGATGGTGGCACCAACTCAATCCTAAGTGGCAGATGGGTAACGGTAGAAGCAGTTAATATAAAAAAAACACAGGATGTGCTTAGATGCTGTTTAGTAGAAGGATTTTATTGTAGGGACACAAATGAACTCAAGTTTTGGTGTTTTTGAGTATGAGAACTCTGAGTAGTAAGTGAATGCCACTTTTAATGTCTCTTGAGAGCAAAAGTAAAGACTTAAGTTCTGTTTAATTATGTGGGCTGATGAGCTATGGTTCTTGCCTGTAGTATTCTCCAAGAATGAATCATTTACATCTCTGGATTTATGAGGATTACACATCTAATGCCAGCAGCTGGCCCATTCACTAGTTGAACAGGTAGGATACATTTGCCTTGATGATGATAATTTAAAACTTTATCTTTACATTAAATCAAATGGATACTAATTAGAATGCAAAATCACATTAATATGGAAGATGAAACACAATACTTCAAAGAAATCTGGACTTCAATAGGACAACCTTGAGCTAACTTCTTACTCCCCAGAAATAAGTATAAACTTTCTTAGGCTACTCGGGGCTTCATAGAAAAGTCTAAGAAGCACTGGTCAAGTGGATTTATCGCTAACCATCTTGAGAATTCCAAAATAGCCCTTTTATTTTTTTCTAACACACATCTTTTTCTCCTCTATGTTTATAATCTACTTACATTTTTTAAAGAGATTTTTAAAAATGGAAAATGTCAAACATGTTCAAAGTAAAACAAAGCAGTATAAGGAACTTGCACGTATCCATAACCAAGCTTCAAGAATGATCAACATTCAGTCATTCTTGTGTCTTCTAGACCTCTCGAATTGCTTCCTTATCTTTTTAGTTTACAAAACTTCTCTCAGAGGGGAAAGTTTTTTCTTTCCCCTGGTAGCAGTCACTCAATTCAGATTCCACATATATAGTAAAGTTTTACATCTCTGTTTTAATTTCACTACCAAACTGGGGTAAAGAATGTGAGGTGGAGCTCAGAATGGAATTCACCCCTCCTGAGCACTGCTGCAGCTCTGGGGACATTGAGCCCTGGGTTATAGTGGGGTCTAGTTAGGGAGCCATAGATCGAGAGCTGTGGTTCTCAATGTGTGGTCCCCAGGCCAGCAGCATCTTAAAACTTGCTAGAAATGAATATTCTCAGGCCCTACCCCAGAGCTCCTTATCCAGAGTCTCTGGAAGTGGGGTCCAGAAATCTACTTTAATAAGCCCTACTGGGGGTTCTGATGCAGGCTTAAGTATGATCACCACTACCCTAGAGATTAGGCTAACTTGAATCACAAAGAACTACAAGAATCAGGTATGTTACTTTATCTACATTCTCTGGATACATGCACACGTTCACCCATGGCATATACTTCCTTAAAATAGCCTTCAGCCTTAAAACAGCTTTTATATTAAAAAATGGGATATAAACTTGAGCAAGAAATGAGCATATAAAAATCTCTGGACAAAACTTAAGTATCCTTGTTTCTATACTTAATCGTATTCTGCTTTTAAATTTTATTGTACTTCAGTCATGCAACAAATAGTTATTTAGTACCTACTATGTGCTGGGGCCATAGCAATGAACAAAACAGACCCCTACCCCCCAAAAAACTCCTTACCCTCATGAAGTTTATATTCTAGTGCTTATATAAGCTATTGCACTTAATCATCACAATCCTGGGAGAAGATGAGAAGAATGAGATTCAGAAAGATTAATTTGCCAATATTTACACAGCTGATAAGCAGCAGAGTGATGACTGGAACACATGATCTGCTTGACTCTTTCTATGCTCCACCTTCTAGTGCAAACTGGACCAAGAAAATATGATACACTTTTAGGCAATTGGCATAGCAGCTTCTGACAGATTCTGCAGCACTTTTAAGTATAGATCTTTCTTAGTTTTCATATATAATTAGTCTATAAATTTGGTGGTTAGGTTCACTAAAACATCAGTGCTTTCCTTCTAATATTGTATCTTCAGTCATTTCTAACCTATTATAAAAGATGGGCCAAATGATCTCTTTATAGCTTGGCTGATGTCAGAAATGAATTTATCCGGAGTACAAGCAGGGGATGGGAGACTTAATACTTAAATTTTATTTTGACCTACAAACTGCTAGAAAGGTTGCAGTAAGGACTCTTCCCTGATGATACCCTGTTTTTTTGTGGTGATGGGCGGAGACTGCAATATTACAACAATGAAGCCTCACATAAGTTTGTACAAAATACATATTTCCATGCTGGTAGGAGACATTCAGGCATGACATCAATAAAATCTCCTAAGATTCTGCAAATCAGACCAAGTCTTCCTTACAGGACCCCAGGAGGCAACAGCTATGGAAAGGTACAGCGACATGGGTGAAGGTGGAGAGCCATGTGGGGGCAGAAAGACTGACCTCAACGTGGAAACCACTGGGGTCCCATGGAAGATGCCAGCAACTCATCAGGAGGACAGTATGAGGGACCAAGGGCCACTGTGCAGCCACCATGCTATCCCGAAGCAGGAAGAACTTAAGCCTTGGCAAGAAGACCGTGGAAGCTGTTCTTTCCAAAGGGGGACCAGAGTGTTTCGGGTTCTAGAGATTACCCTGATGGCATCTTAGAGTAAGACTATTCCACTCATTCCTTCAGACAGTGATCTACCCCTTTTTTTCTTTTAAACTTTTTTTTTATTGTATAGTATAACATTTATACAAAGCAAAGAAATAAAAAACCAATAGTTTTCAAAGCACTCTTCAAGAAGTGGTTACAGGACAGATCCCAGAGTTTGTCATGGGCTACCATACGATCCTCTCATATTTTTCTTCCTTGCTGCTCCAGAATACAGGAGGCTAGAGGGCTTAAATACTTTCTTATCATTACAATTGACTTTTTTCCCTTCTTTTTTGTGGACAATAACGTATATACAAAAAAGCTATAAATTTCCAAGCACAGCACCACAATTAGTTGTACAACATACTTCAGACTTTGACATAGGGTTACAATGTCACAATTTTAGGTTTTTACTTCTAGCAGCTCTAAAATACTGGAGCCTAAAAGAGATATCAATTTAATGATTCAGCATTCATATTCATTTGTTAAGTCCTATCTTCTATGTATAATTCCACCATCACCTTTGATCTTTCCATATTTCTCTTTGGGGTGTGTGGGTTATGGCAATTCTAAATTCTGCATATTGGAAGGGCCTATCACTAATATGGGGTAGGGAGACGGAACTATCTGACGTTCTGGAGAGGCTGGGCTTGGTGTCAGGACTTATCTGGACCAGGGACCCATCTGGAGGTCATAGGTTTCTGGCAAGTTACTCTAGTGCCTGGAACCCTTGTGGAATCTTATATATTGCCCTAGGTGTTCTCTAGGATTGGCTGGAATGGTCCTGGTTGGGGGTTGGCAGGTTGGCTTGCGTAAAAGCAACCTCCAGAGTAGCCTCTCGACTTTATTTGAACTCTCTCTGCTACCTTATTAACTACACTTCTTTCCCCCCATTTGGTCAGGATGTAATTGTTGATCCCATGGTGCCAGGTCTGGATTCATCCCGGGAGTCCTCTCCCACGTCACCACGGAGACTTTCACCCCTGGATGTCATGTCCCATGTAGAGGGGAGGGCAATGATTTCACTTGCAGAGTTGGGGTTAGAGATAGTGAGGCCACATCTGAGTAACAACAGAGGTCCTCCAGAAGTAACTCTTAGCCATGCCTGTAGGTAGTCTAAGCTTCTCCACTACCTACATAAGCTTCACAAGAGTAAGCCTCAAGATCGAGGGCATGGGCTATTGATTTGGGTGTCCCTAAAGTTTGACACAGTATCAGGAGATTCCCTGATGGTAAAGTTTAATAGTTCCTTAGTCTTTTTCCCCTCCCTCAGGAGACTTTGCCAGTACTGTTTGATTATCTGGTTAATATACTCTAGGATGTTTCCAGGCATTATAATAATCTATATAGGATTAAAGGAGTGACCTACCTCTTTTAAACTAAGCTTCCTAGTTTGACTTGGCCTAAGAAACACGAGTTATCTCATTATTGGTCATAATATTAATAATGACCAGAGCATTTTCAACAGTTGGTTCCATTTTTATAGATATGCTTTTGTTGCTATTAAATTTATTACAGTTTCATCTCCCTGAAAGAAAATTCCCTCATCCTACTCCTTTGTAGTCACACCCTTTCCCAACACTTCACCACTGGCAACCAAAGATCTGTTGGAATCAGGCAGCATGTAGCCTTTTGAGTCTGGGTTGTTTCAGTTACCATAATGCATTTGAGATTCATCCCTGTTGTGTGTATAAATACTTTGTTCTTTTCAGTGTGGAGTGGTATTCCCCGGTATGGATATACGACAGTTCATCCATTCCCCAGGTGAAGGATATTTGGTTTTGGTGATAATGAATATTTCTAGCTTTTGGTGATAATGAATAAAGCTGCTTTAAATATTCATGTACAAGTTCTTTTTGTGTGTGAATATGAGCTATTATTTCTCTAGGGTAAATACCTAGGACTGAGATTGCTGGGTAATATGGAGAGGGCATATACAACCTGATAAAACACTGTAAAACTGTTCTTCCCAAGTGGCCAAACTATTTTTTCAATCCCATCATCAGCGCATGAGAGTTTCAGTTGCTTTGCATTCTCAACAGCACCTGGTATTGTCTGGTTTTGTTTGTGGGGATTTTTCCTTTATGTGTATGTGTTGTCCTAATACGTGTGTCACAGTATCTCATTGTGGTTTTAATTTGCATTTTCCTAATGACTAATAATGTTGAGCACCTTTTCATATACTTATATGCCATCTGTATATTTCTTTGGTGAAGTAACTTGTTCAAATTTGTCCTTCAATTTTTTAATTGGGTGTTTTTTTCTTACTGTTGAATTTTAAGAGTTCTTTATACCTTCTGGAAAAAAGTCCTTATTTGGATATGTAATCTGCAAATATTTTCTCCCAGTCTGTGCCTTATCTTTCATGCTTTTCATAAAGCAATAGTTTTAAATTTTGATGAAGCCCAGTTTGCCATGTTTTCTTTTACAGAACTAGCTTTGGGTGTCATTATAGGACATCTTCACCTAACCCAGGGGTCACAGAGATTTTTTCCCTATGTGTCCTTCTGAAAGTTTTATAATTTTACATTTGTCAGACAGATCCATGGTCTACTTTAATTTTATGTAAGTTGAAGTTCATTTTTTTTTTTTTTGTATATTGATGTCCAATTGTTAAAGTACCATTTGCTTAGAAGACAACACCTTCTTTCTCGAATTGCCTTTGCACTTTTGTCAAAAATCAATTGGTCATACTTGGGTGCATCTATTTTTGGACTCTATATTGTGTTCCAATGATCTATGTGTCTATTCTTTCATCAGTACCACACTGTCTCAATTACTGTAGCTTTACAGAAAGTCTGCAAATCAGGAAGTATGAGACTTCCAACTTTGCTCCTGTTCAAAATTCTTTCGGCCATTTCAGAGTGAGGCGCATGTATCATGAACTTTATTCCTGTTAATGGCCAAATAATATTCCATTGTATGGAAATGTCATATTGTTTATCCTTTCATCAACTGATGGACATTTGGGTTGTTTCCACTTTTTACCTATTATTGATGATGTAGCTCTGGCTATTTGTGTAAAGCTTTTGTGTGGTCGTCTATGTTCAGTTGAGTGTATACCTGACTGGAATTGCTGGGTCATATGGTAACTCAATGTTTAACATTTTAAGGAGCTGCCAAATGTTTTCCAAAGTGGATGCATGTTTTTATAATCCTACCAGAAATGTATGAAGGTTCCAATTTCCCCACATCCATCTCTTTTAGTTTAGCCATCCTAGTAGGGAGTGAAGTTTTATCTCTGTGGCTTTGATTTGCATTGCATTTCCCCATTAATTAACGTTGTTAGTGGCTAATGTTGACTAATATTTCATGTGCTTATTGGCCATTTGAATGTCTTATTTGGAGAGATGTCTATTCAAATTCTTGGCCCATTTTTAAATTGTTTTTTTAAATTAAGTTATAAAAATTCTCAAAATATTCTGGATACAAGTCCCTCATCATATAGATGATTTAAAAATATTTTCTCTCTTCTTTTCACTTCCTTAATTAATGCCCTTTGAAGCACAAATAATTTTTATTTTGACGAAATCCCACTTATCTATTTTTCCTTTTGTCCCTTATTCTTGTGATGTCATCTATAAGAAGCTATTACCAAATCCAAGACCATGATGATTTACACCTATATTTTCTTCTAAGAGTTCTTTAGTTTTACCTTTTACATTTAGATCTTAGATTCCTTTTATTTTTTCAATTTTATTAAGATTTATTCATACACCACACAAGCCATCTAAAGTATACATTCACTGGCTCACAGTATCATCACATAGTTGTGCATGCATCCCAATGATCAATTTAAGAACATTTTCATTACTCCAGAACAGAAGTAAGAATAAAAAATAAAATCCAAATCTTCCCATACCCATTCTGCCCCATTGTTGATCCATGGTATTGGTGTACTAAATTTGTTACTATTCATGAAAGAACATTAAAATATTACTGTTAACTATAGTCCCTGGTTTGCAATAGCTATGTTTTCCCATATACCTCTCTATTTCTATTATTTATTTTTTACATTTATAGTAGTTCATTTATAGTAGTTCATGAAAGTAGTTCATGAAAGTATTTTATAATCCCAATAACGAGTTACCATCACCTTTTTATCCTTTCCCAAACATCTAAATTCAATTTCTTTAACAATTCTGGATCTATTAGGTAAGTGTTCTCCCTTCTCTAGTTTCTAGGTACCCTATATTCTATATTTTAAGACTCTATGTTTACAAAATTTAGTTAGTTCATATTAATGAAATCATATAATATCTATCCTTTTGTATCTGACTTATTTCATTCAGTATTATATCCTTAAGGTTCATCCATGTTGTCACAAGGTTCTGAACCTCATTCCTTCTTACTGTTGCTGAATATTCCATTGTATTTATATACCACATTTTGTTTCTCCCCTCATTTTTTATGGACTCTTGGATTGTTTCCATATTTTTGTAATTGTGAATAATGCCACTATGAACATCAGTTGGCAAATGTCTAGTTGTGTCCCTGCTTTTACATCTTCTGGGTTTATACTGAGTAGTGGGACTGCTGGGTCATAGGGCAACTCGATATTTAGTTTTCTGAGGAACTGCCAAACTGTCTTCCATAATGGATTTACATTTTGCATTCCCACCACCAGTGAATAAGTGTTCCTATGTCTCCATATCTCCTCCAACATTTGTAGGGAGGATTTGTTTAATAGCAGCCATTCTTTTAGATATGAGGTGATATCTCAGTGTAGTCTTTATCTGCATTTCCCTTATAGCTAATGAAGACAGCACTCTTCCTGGGCTTTTTAGGCATTCGTATTTCCTCTTCAGAAAAATATCTATTCATATCCTTTATCCATTTTATAATTGGGTCGTTTGTTCTTTTGTTGTTGAGCTATATGATTTCTTTATATACATTGGATATCAACCCCCCATCAGATGAATGGTTACCAAATATTCTCTCCCATTGCACTGGCTGCCTCTTCATCTTTTTGACAAAGCACTTTGAAGCACAGAAGTGTTTGATCTTAAGGAGCTCCCTTTTATCTTTTTTTCTTTCGTTGCTTCTGCTTTGGGTGTAAGGTCTAAGAAACTACCAGGAGGTGATAGGATCACTAGGTCTTGAAGATGTCTCCCTATATTTTCTTCTAGAAGTTTTATATATTTAAGTCTTTTATCCACTTTGAGTTAATTTTTGTGTAAGGAGTGAGGTAGGAGCCTACTTTCATTCCTTTGGGTATGGATATCCAGTTCTTCCAGCTCCATTTATTGAAAAGACTATTCTGTTCCAGTTCAGTGGATTGGGGGCCTTGTTAAAAATCAATTAGCCATAGATCTGAGGGTCTATTTCTGAACTCTCTCATTTCAATTCCATTGGTCAGCATGCCTTATTTTTGTGCCAACACCATGCTGTTTTAGGCAATTTGGCTTTATAATAAGCTTTAAAGTCAGGAAGTGTAAGTCTTCCTACTTCATTCTTCTTTTTAAGGATGCTTTTGGCTATATGCGGCTCCTTTCCCTTCCACGTAAATTTAATAACTAACTTTTTGCAAGTCTGCAAATTAGGGTGTTAGAATTTTTGATTGGTATTGCTTTGAATCTGCAGATCAATTTGGGTAGAACTGAAATCTTAATGACATTTAGCCTTCCTAACCATGAACATAGAATGTCTTACCACCTATTTAGATCTTCTTTGATTTCTTTTAGCAGTGTTTTGTAGTTTTCTGTGTACAGGTCATTTACATCCTTGGTTAAATTTATTCCTAGATACTTGATTCTTTCAATTGCTATTGTGAATGGAATTATTTTTCTTAATTGCCTCCTTGGTTGTCGTTAATAGTGTGCAGAAACACTATTGATTTTTGTGCTTTAACCTTGTATCTTGCCATTTAGCAGAACTTATCAGCTCAAGTAGCTTTGTCACATGGGATCATGTCAGTAGCAAATAATGAAAGTTTTACTTTTTCCTTTCTGATTTGGATGCCTTTTATTTCTTTTTCTTGTCTAATTGCTCTAGCTAAAATTTCTAGCACAATACTGTCATAGTAGTAAAAGTAGTCATCTTTGTCTCGTTCCCTATCTTAGGGGGAAGGCTTTCAGTCTCTCACTGTTGAGTACAGTGCAAGCTGTGGGTTTTTCACATATGACCTTTATCATGTTGAGGAAGTTTCCTTCAACTGCTACCTTTTGAAGTGTTTTTATCAACAAAGGATTAATTTTGTTGAATGCTTTTCCATGTCAATCAAGACAATCATGTGATTTTTTTCCTTTCAATTTGTTAATGTGTTATATTACATTGGTTGATTTTCTTGTGTTGAACCAATTTTGCTTTCCTGGAATAAATCCCACTTGGTCATGGTATATAACACTTTAAATATATTATTTGGTATTAGAGTGATGTTAGCTTCATAGAATGAATTAAGTAGTGTTCCCTTTTCTTCAACTTTTCGAAGAGTTTGAGCAGGATTAGTGTTAGTTCTTGGAATGTTTGGTAAAATTCCTTAGTGAAACCATCTGACCCAGGGTTTTTCTTTGTAGGGAGGTTTTAGAAGACTGAAAGAATCTCTTTACTTGTGATTGGTTTGTTGAGGTCTTCTATTTTTTCTACAGTCAGCATACGTTGTTCATGTGTTACTAGGAAATTGTCCATTTCATCTAAGTTGTCTAGTTTATTGGCATACAGTTGTTCATAGTATCTTCTTATGATATTTAAAAAAATTGTAACGCCCCCCTCTCATTTCTGATTTTATTTGCATCTTCTCTCTTTTTGACTTCGTCAGTCTAGCCAAGGGTTTGTCAATCTTGTTGATCTTCTCAAAGAGTCAAATTTTGGTTTTACTGATTCACTACTACTTTGTTCTCCAATTCATTTATTTCCTCTTTAATCTTTGTTCTTTCCTTTCTACTACTTGCTTTAGGGCTAGTTTGCTGCTCCTTCTCCAGTTTTTTCAGTTGTTCAGCCTAGGTCTGATGTTGGCTCTCTCTTCCTTTGTAATGTAGGCATTTAGAGCTATAAATTTCTTTCTTAGTACCACTTTTGCTGCATCCCAGGGTTTTGATATGTTGTATTTTTATTTTCATTCATCTCCAGATATTTACTGATTTCTCTTGCAATTTCTTCTTTGACTCACTGATTATTTAAGAATATGTTTTTTAACCTCTATATATTTATGAAAATTCTGGTTCTTTGGTATTTGATTTCCACTTTCATTCCATTATGATCAGAGAAAGTACTTTGAATAATTTAAACCTTTTACAAATTATTAAGAACTGTTTTATGTCCCAACATATGATCTATCCTGGAGAATATTCCATGAGCACTTGAGAAGAACGTTTTTCCTGGTGTTTTGGGGTGCAACAATCTACGTATGTGATAGGTCTAACTCATTCGTCACATTGTTTAGGTTCTCTATTCTCTTATTGATCCTCTGCCTGATTTCTATCTATATAAAACACTGATATGTTAAATTCTCCCACTATTATTTGGAAACATCTATTGCTCCGTTCACTTTTGCCAGCATTTGTCTCATGTACTTTTGGGCTCCTTGATTGGGAGCATAAACATTTATAATTGTTATTTTTTCTTGGCAAATTGCCCCTTTTATTAATATATAGTATTTCTCCTTATCTCTTATGACATCTTTACATTAAAGTCTATTTTGTCTGATATTAGTATAGCTACCCCTGCTTTCTTTTGGTATTAGTTGTGTAGAGTATCTTTTTCCATTTATAATTTTCAACCTATTTGTATCTTTGGATCTAAAATGAATATCTTGTAAATAGCATATAGATGGATCATATTTTTAAATTCATTCTGCCAACCTGTGTCTTATAATTGGGGAATTTAATCCATTAACATTCAAAGTTATTACTGTAAAGGCAGGTTTTTTTTCATTTTTAAAGTTTTATTCACACATCACACAATCCAACCTAAGTAAAAAATCAGTGGCTCCTCTTATAGTCACATGGTTTTACCACCACAATCTATATGAGGACATTTCTATTTCTTCTGCAAAGAATCCCATACCCCTCTCCGATATACCCCATTTCCTGACATTTAACTTTGGCATACTGAGTAAAGGCAGTTCTTGATTCAACTATCTTATCCTTCAGTTTTTATTTGTCAAATCTATTTTCTCTCTCTTTCTATTCTTTGAGTTATATTATTTGTCAGCTCTATTGTCGCTCTCTTTTTATTCTTTTTCCAGCTGACAGAACTCCTTTTAGTATTTCTTATAGGGTGGGTCTCTACTTAACAAATTCTCTCAGCATTTTTTTATTTGTGACAACTTTAAACTCTCTCTCACTTTTGAAGGGCAGTTTTGCTGGATAAAGAATTCTTGGTTGTCAATTTTTCTCTTTCAGAATCTTAAAAATATCATACCACTGTGTTCTTATCTCCATGATGCCTGATGAGTAGTCAGTGCTTAGTCTTATGTGGCTTCCCTTGTTCTTCGTGATTTGCTTTTCTCTTGCTGCTTTCAGGACTTTCTCCCTCTCTTTAGCACTTGACAGTTTGTTTAGTATGTATCTTGGAATGGCTCTATTTGGATTTATTCTATTTGGAGGTCACTGGGCTTTTCTCTGATTTGCATATTTATGTCTTTTATAAGGGTTGGGAAGATTTCCCCAATTATCTCCTCAAATAACCTTCCCAGTCCTTTATTTTTCTCTTCTTCTGGGATACCAATGATTCTTATATTTGTGTGCTTTGTGTTGTCCATCATTTCCCTGAGATTCCATTCAAATTGTTCCATCTTTTTCACATGTTCTTTTGTGTGTTCTATTTCAGTTGCTCTGATCTTTAGTTCACTTATTCTTTCTTCTGCCTCTTCAAGTCTACTGTTGTGTGTCTCTAGTATATTTCAAATTTGATCTATAGTATCTTTCATTTCCATAAAGTTTGCTATTTTTCTTTTTTCAATTTATTCTTTATGCTCTTGTAGTGTCTTCTCGGTTTCCTTTATCTCTTTAACCAACTCACTTAAGTTATTTAGGAGATTTGTATGAACATCTTTGATTAGTTGTTCCAAATACTGTGTTTCCTTGGGCTTTTTAATTTGGTCACTTGGCTTTGCCATATCTTCTTGCTTCTTCATGTGCTTTGTTGGTTTCTTGGCATTTCATTATCTTGATAAAGTTATTTTGTAAGTTGATTTTCCTCGCTCGTCTAAGATTCTGTATTGCTTGGGTTTGCATTGAAATTCTTTTTATACTTGGTTTGTCAGTTATTCACAGCCAAACCAGGACTGGTGCCTCACACAGGAGGTTCAAGCATTTTTGGAAGTCCATGATGGGCTGGGCAGAAAAGCAGTTTGCCAGACTGCACTCTCCCTGTCTTCCCAGCAGAGGCGGCACTCTCAGGCCACCTCTTCTCCACAATCCCACTTCTCCCCGACTGTGGCAGCTTGCTGGGCTGAGACCCAACCAGGCAACCATCCAGTTAAGGCCACAGTTCCCCATGTACACTGGAAGCCGTTGACTCCAGGATTAGGGGATGAGCCTCTGTGCACCTTGGTTGAGACCCCACCTGTGGGCACGATATGTCTGGCAATCCGAGGCATTGCCATGGAAAGACCTCAGGCTGGGGGACTGAGAGGGTCAGCTTCCCCAGTCAGTAACTGGGCCAGGAGTGCTCTGCTCTTCACCAGCCAGCAATACCTAGGTTTGTTTTAGGACACTACTTTGATAGCTGGGTCATCTGTATTTCTCAGCCCAAACAGGGCCAGATTCCCATGCAAGGAGAATAGACTAGCTCTAATGGGTTTGGGATAGGGTCTGGAGAGGCTCTGAAAAGCCTTGCAATTCCCTTACACTTTCTGGCCTGCCCAGCTCATAGCACTGTTTCAGTGACTTAAAAAATCCTCAGAAGCTGTTTACCCTCTGAAGCCCAGGCTGCATCTGACTGGTCAGGGCTAAAACTGCAGGGTTTCTGTGCACTCACTTTGCTGGCCAAAATCTGGCTCAATGTGGGGCTATATCCCTGACTTTACTTGTAGCACAGGGTTCTCCCAGCTGACCCAGTCTGCAGCCATCTCTTAGGTAAGGATTGGGCCTCTAGCTGCTGTTTCCCTCAAGGGTGGGGAATGGGCACCAGAACCCAGGGTTGGAAACACAGTCTCTGTTCACGTTTTCTTAGACTTTTCATCCCTCACTGATCTGGGCCTTGAAAAATCCTCCCCTGTCCCCAAGGTACCCAAACAGCTGATCTGGGTATTTTCTGCCTGACAAGTTGCTGCTTTTTATGAAGATGTGATTGCCTCCCTAATCCTCCATTTTGGGACTCCTCCTTGCTGTCCTTTTGTATTCCACCCTCCTCCATGGCTTAAGTCCCACCATGGGACTCTGTGGGCTTGGGTCTCTGTGTCTGGATACAGGTGTCTCACTGCTGTGAGAGGTTTTATAGTCTGTGTTCCCCGTGGGATGTGGGAGGGATCCCAGCTGCTGCTTCTGTACCTTTGCTGCATGGGACAGAGTGAGGGGGAGGGCAGAGGATAGGCTGGTCTGACATACAAGTTTCCTACCTGATGTTTTTCTCTTTCTTCATTCAGCATTTGTGAGATCCTTTTCCAGTCTATACCTTTCTCCGGAGTTCTGAATAAGTAAGAATTGTCCTTTTTTCTCACTGAATTTCTGGGGAGATGTTTTCAGTAGCTGTTGACATCACCACATGGATGACGTCGCTGCTTAGATTCACACGAGTTAATTTTTGTGTACAGTGTACAGTGTATTCTTTTGTATGTGGCTGTCTAGGTGTCCTGGCACAATAGGTGAAAAGGCTTTTCTTTCCCATTATCTGGCATTCTTATTGAAAATTAATAGGCCATAAATGTAAGAGTTTATTTCTGTACCCATTATTCTTTTCCATTGACATATATATATATATATATGTCCTTATGTCAATATAACATTGTCTTGATTACTGTGCTGTATGTTTTGAAATTGGGAATTAAGAGCCTACCAAATTTTTCATCTTCTTTTTCAAGATTGTTCTGGCTTTGCCAAACAAATGCAATTTCTTGCTTTGGCACATGAATTTTAGGATTACCTTGTCAATTTCTGCAAAACTGGCTGGATGTTAATGAGGGATTTTGATTAGTTGGGTAGTATTGCCACCTTAACAATATTAAATTTCCAATTCATTAATATGGACACTTTTCTATTTTTTTAGGTCTTCATTTTCTTGCAACAATATTTTGTAGTTTTCAATGCACATCTTAAACTTCTTTTGACAAACTTATTTTCAGTGTTTTATTCTGACTGATGCTTTTGGAATTGTTTTCCACTGGAATTGTTTCCTTAATTTCACTTTTGTTTGTTCATAGCTAGTGTAGATAAACACTATTGATTTTTGTATATTGCTCTTTTATCCTTTATGACTGAATAATATTCCACTGTATCTATATCACATTCTGTTTATCTAATCATCTGTTGTGGGCTCCTGAGTTGTTTCTACCTTTTGGCTATTAGAATAATGCTATATACCCTTTTATTTTTAATGTATTTCTAGCACTATATTTGAAGTGGGTTTCTTGTAGACAGCATATAGCTCGGTTCTGTATTAGCTAGGGTTCTCTAGAGAAACAGAATCAGCAGGAAATATTTATAGATATAAAATTAATAAAAGTGTCTCATGTAAATACGGGAACATAGAGTCCAAAATCTGTAGGGCAGATGTGAAGCTGATGACTCCAATGAAGCAACTGGACGAACTCCACAGGAGAGGCTCACCGGTCAAAGCAGGAAGAGAGCCTGTCTCTTCTGAATCCTCCTGAAAAGCCTTCCAGTGATTAGATTAAGTGACACTCATTGCAGAAGACACTCCCCTTGGCTGATTACAAATGCGATCAGCTGTGGATGCAGTGGACATGATCATGATTTCATTCTATGTAATGTCTCATAGCAATAGACAGGCCAGCACTTGCCCAACCAGACAAACAGGCACCACTACCTGGCCAGGTTGACACATGAACCTGACCATGACAGGTCCTTTTTCAAAAAAAATCTATTCTGACATTATCTGTCTTTGTTTGGTGTGTTTAGACCATTCACACTTAACATAATTACTGATATGACTGGATTTAGTTTTACCACTTTATGAGGTTTTCTATTTGTCTCCTGTTTTTTGCCGCCCTGTTCACCATTTTCCTTCCTCCCTTTGGATTATTTGAATATTTTTTATTATTTCATTTAAATTTATCTGTTGCCTTTTTGGCCATAACTTTTTGTATGGCTATAACTTTTTGTATTATATTTTAGTTGTTGCTCTAGGGATTATGCAAACTTCATTTGTCACAGTCTACTTAGAGTTAATATTTTATAACTTCAAGTAAAACGTACAAGTCTTAAAAACATATAGGTCCCTCTACTCTCCCTTTTTTATTTGTCATATTTGTTACATCTACATACATTGAGATCTCCCCAGACATTATAATTTTTGCTTTTTATAATCATGCATATTTAAGAGAACTGAAGAGGACATGACCTTGGTTTTGTTTTTTAACCTCACAATAATCCTGTGAACTAGGTAAGCAGTTGTTATAAATTCCATTCTGGAGGGGAAAAAAACTCCTAAGTAAGATGATTTTGACCCGTATTCACACAGCTGGTTAATAACAGAACCAGGAATCAAACCTCTATGGTCTCACTTCTTTCTGGCAGACTAGGCTGCCATTTGTCCCTCACATTAGTCATAGCTTTGGCACAGAAACTGGAGTTGTGTGGCATGGAAGATGGCATGAAGGCTTTAAAACTCCTGGAAATGAGAACATATGAATTCAAGACCACACTGCAGGTCATAAGGAAACAGCTTGTGCCGGTTTGAAAGGATGTATGTACCCTAGAAAAACAATGCTTTAATCCTAATCCCATTTTATAAATCCAGCCATTTCTTTTAATCCCTATTCAGTATTGTATGTTTGAATCTGTAATTAGATCATCTCCCTGGAGATGTGACTCAATCAAGAGTGGCCGTTAAGCTGGACTAGTGGAGACATGTCTCCACCCATTCAGGTGGATCTTGATTAGTTTATGGGAATCCTATAAAAGAGGAAACATTTTGGAAAATGCCAAGAGATTCTGAGAGAGCAGAATGACATAGCCACGAGAAGCAGACAGTTCATCAGCCAGCGACCTTCAGAGATGAAGAAGGAAAAATGTGTCCTGGGGAGCTTCATGAAACAGGAAGCCAGGAGAGAAAGCTTGGAGATGCCGCTGTGTTCACCAAATGCCTTACCAGATGGGAAAGAAAGCATGACTGTGTTCACCATGTGCCTTCTCACTTGAGAGAGAAACCCTGAACTTCATCGGCCTTTTTGCACCAAGGTATATTTCCCTGGATGCCTTAGATTGAACATTTCTATAGACTTGCTTTAATTTGGACATTTTCTTAAAACTTAAACTGTAAATGAGCAACTTCTTAAATTCCCCTTTTTAAAAGCCATTCCATTTCTGGTGTATTGCATTCTGGCAGCTAGCAAACTAGAACAGAGCTCAATGCAGGGTGAACACAACATGTGAATGAAAAGCCTGGGAACTTTCAGCAACTAACAGGAATATATTCTTCCCTTTGGAAACACATGGTGAGCCAGAGAGCGTGGCGTGTCTTCCTATCTGTGGCAGCCACCAAGAGAAGAAAAAATAGATTTGAGTCTAGTTTCCACGGCACTGGGTCAACCACATTGGCTGATGCTATTTATGTTCCCAACTAATAAATAGTTTGGGTCCATGGTCATTTTTGTTGGCTCTCCTCCATTTGGTAATTGCTACTTATATTCATGAAAATAATCAAGATTCTACAGAAGGCTGAAATCTTATTTCCCTTCCAAAAGGTAGTTTTTAAAACTCTGTTCCCTGGAGTCCAAGAGATTTTCATTAAACTTCCAGTTTTCTACAAAATCTCCTCAGTTGTTGTCATGTGGAAGAGGGTGGAATGGAGTGGGCAGGGAGACCCCCCCCTTTCTCCTTTTGTTTGTTTTAAATATTTTATTTTATTAGAAGAAATGGTTCCTTGCAGTTAAAGAATTTTGGAACTCTCTACCTCAAAGCACTGATTCAGCCTCAGGATGGGAAGGAAGGAACTGGAGGTCTGTCTAATTTAGTCTAATAGTCCATGGAAGGCTAGAATTCATCACCAACAATGACCACCCAAGTCAGGATCTGAGTGACTTCAGTGGCAGGGAATTCCCTACATTTCCTGCAGCTTATTCACCTTTGCTCAGTTTTGATGCTACCAGTTCTTTGGTAGATGACCACTTCTTAGGACTTGGGAGTGCATCATATGGAGACTTAGGAAACATGCTGATGCCTGAAACCTATCCCAGAGATTCTGATTTAATTGGTCTGTGGTGCAGCCAGGGCTATGGGACAGTTAAAAACTTCCCCAGTGTGTCTCATTTGCAGCCAAAAGATCCTGGAAATGAGAACACATGAATTCAAGACCACACTGCAGGTCATAAGGAAAGAGCTCAATCCAGAGTGAAACAACATGTAAATGAAAAGCCTGGGAACTTTCTAGATAAGTTGAGATCTGTATTCCTGAAGTGTCCACCGCTGCTTTTAATTTCTCCTCTTTAACAAGTCAATCTGTCTTCCACATGAGGACTCTAAAAAATCTATAGACAGCTTTCACTTTGCTCCCAAATATTATCCCTTTCCAACTGAACCCCTGGGGGTCCCTTGATATATCCTTCTGCATTGATCCTTATTTCTCTTGACGTGAGAAGCCTCCCCTGGAGGGCAAGAACCTAGGATCAACTAGATTGTTTCACAGAAGAGTATAACTATGACATCCTTTCCCAGTTTACATTCTGCGTAGCCTGAACGCATGGGTTGATTTGATAAAAAAGCCCGGTCTTTTCCCACACAGGTGCTAATCTACTGTTCCCATCCCCAATTTGATACAAATTACTAATTCCTGGTGGAGGTCTAATGAGGACAACAACGAGAAAACTAAATTAGCACAGCCTGGAGACAATTCACTCCTCAGCCTTATTAGGTCTTACACCTTTAAACATTTTACAGTTCACAAAGTCAATTCGCACACCTTTTTCTCAATTACTCCTCCTCAGCTGTCCTTATTCCAATCCTATCTTTCAGGTGAGTAGACTGAGTTTTAAAAATGAAGCAGCGACTTGTCCCAAACCTCGGGGTTAGTAAGTCACAGAGTTGGGGATGGACCGCACGGCACCCGCTCCCATATTTAGTGCTTTTCACACCACACAACCTCCCATGTAACCGCATGGTCCACGGTAGTCCAGGGAGAGGCCCTCATGGAGTCTAAACCTCTGGTTATTGCAGTTTTGCGTGGCGGTGTTCCAAGGCCACCCCAGCTCTCTGCATATTTTGTGTGCAACACCAAAACCACAAGGCAGGAGTCTTCGCCACAAGTGTTGAGAAAATAAGGCCAGATTTCAGGGTGATGTTCCATGGCTCTCACTGGATGCCATCAGCAATGATGTGGTGACTTAGAGACCTTGGAGACAGGCCACCATATGTATGGCTGAATAACCACAACAAAAAAAAGTCAGAGACTTGTGACCCATTTGGCAGAAATTCATAATCGGTCTCAGGACAGATCCCTTCCGTATAAACCCATGAAGCTTTATTCTTCTCTTGGCTGACTTGACTTCACCCTGGTACTTAATCTCTTCTAGCAAATGACATTCTAACCATCTAGCCTTCTGTAACCTTACCGCCTTAGCTCTGTTTCCAGACTTTGGTTTCCTAGCTGCCTATATAGAATATTGTTCTGATGGCAACCTCATTTCAAACTGCCATTGCTGACCTGACTACAAGTCAAAGTGTGACATCCAGTGGTGTACCAAGGCCTGGCCAGTGGGAGTCCTCTACCCCAGATACAGGCAATACGGAGGTATACTGTCAATACTGGATTTAAAAGATGATAATACTTGGCAATAAATAGTTAGGAAAAAAAAAAAAAAGAAATGGACTAAAAGTTAGTGCTTTTCATTATCACTGTGGTAAAATACTCTTCCCTCCTGTCTTGGATCAGCCTTATTGTCCCCCTCCTCACCCCTTGTTATACTCTTGGTGACATTCAATCACACATGTCCCTCCCAGCCCCCTACAGTCCTGGGCTCCATTTCTGTTATGCTCCTGTGTGCTGGGCAGGACAGAAGTCACAAAAGTCCTGGGTTCAGCAGGACCTCCTCAAAACTTCTTGAACAGTTCAGAACGGAGGAAACTCCATTAAACCTGTTAGAAATAATACACTTCTAGAAGATGGTGTGGCTTCTATGGCACAACTGAAAACCAGAGAAAACTGGATTTTAAAAGCCTCTGAGAATGCACTCTTGCCTGACAACCTGGTCGTTTCCAGGCACTGGAAAGTATCATGCTGGAAAAAGAGGGCATGAAATTGTTTTTATTTGAAAGGCATTTGTTTGGGGAAAACGATACTTTCTCCAAGCAAAATGTTAGCTTGCCTGGTTAGAAGTTAATTACAGTATTTATTGCTTAAAGCCAGCCTGGAATTTTGGCTTGAATTCTTACAAGCTTATGATTCAGGGAAAATTACCTATTCAACTGAAGGGCAATGAGCTAAAGGTTGATCTGATAACTACCTATTTCAAAAGGGCCAAAAAGATAAGTAACAAGTCCCCGAGGGCATAAAAAATAAAATGGTGGTTTTTAAATCCAAGAACATTATCATGGAGATACAGGAATGTTTGTAGATTAGAGCTAAATGAGGAAATGACTTAAAAGAATAAAGCGGTTAATTGCCTTGATTTCCAAATTAATATCACCCTTGTTCTTTTGATTCAATATTCACATATTGGTTTAGTTAAAATATTTGGTAGTTGAAGTCCAGTGCATGCAGAACAAGCATGCATTTGCTATATGGTTTAGTGGACTTTGGGTTTATCATTCTAGCCTGTCTTAAAAGCCAACCTAATCCATGTGGGTCCTCTCCCTTCGGCTCCTTCTTCAGGGCTGTTTGGGCCCCTGGACATCACAACTGGATCACTATGTTTTTCCCACTGTCTCTTCTTTGGTACCTATTTGACTCTTAATTTTGGGATTCTCCCAAGGTTTGAGCCTCAGTCCCTTAGTTTCCTTCTTTCTGTGTGAGTGATCTGATTCCTGGGGCCTCAGAGCCCACTCCTTGTAGGACTCTCCCATCTCAACTCCAGTTAATTCCTACTTCCAACATGCCAAGTCCTCGGTTTTAGTCCCTCCTGCCTCCTTCAGGACCACCCTCCATCAGCTATTTCTTCTCTCTCCCATCTCTTACCTTCCTTCCTCTACCAGTTCCTCTCCATCTTCTAAGAAACACGTTCAAGTTTATCCTAATCCTGATAAAGGAAAAGGAAAGAAAAACCACATCTTGCCTCAGTCTTTAGCATCCTTAATCTCTGTCCTCCTACTCTTTGTCGAACTTCCTAAATAACATTTACTCTGGCTGCCCTGCACCTGTAAGGGTCATGAGCAATGTTTTAGTTGCTTGACCCCAGCTTCCTTTTTTTTTTTTTTTTTTCGGTGTGTTTTGGTTTGTTCACCCTTTTTTGCTAGGATGCCTACTGCTCCCCGCCCTCACTCCAAGCTCTCTCATCCCTTGCTTCTGAAAGCATTGTTGACCTCTGTGGACCTCTCCTGCCATACCTCTAGCCACTTCTGCTGGGAACTGTTGACTTGTTAAGTTTTTATTTTATTTTACTCGCCATTCATTCCATCCCTTGGAGAACTCCAGCTATCCACCCTAAAGGAATGGCTCCCAAATTTATATCCTCTAGCCTGATCTCTTTCTTCTTCTAGCCTGATCTCACCGTACCATGTTTCCCACTGCCTGCTACACCTTTTGCCCTGATCATTTTATAAACACCTTCAGTTCACCATGTCCCAAACCAAACATAACCTTTTCTCTCCTAGCCCTGCTAATTCCAGTTTACTGATCCAGGTGTCTTCTCAGTCACTGGGATGGAAACTTCTGGTTTTCTCTGGCTTTTCTTGTACCCTTTGGATCAAATCAATGGCTAAATCACTGCGATTCTCATTTTTCTGTACACAGGCAGGACTTCCATGATCCCTAGACGTTTGCACACAGTGGCCCTGTTGGGGAGCCCTACCCCCAATGTAGAAAAGATGTAGTGAAGGCAAAGGGTTTGTTTCAAGACCTGCCACTTACCAGCTTGGGCCTCAGTTTCCTCATGGGCAAAATAAGAGTTTGGACAGATAATCACTCTACAGCTTAGTGGTTGTCTGGATGCAATTCCTTGCCATTAATGCATGTTCAAAACCTACTAAATTAAGATTCATGGTAATTGCTTCCTCCTTTCAAAGCTTTCTCTGGTTCCCCACCTCCCACCACTACTGGATGCTTTTAACACTTTGTATATCTCTTTTAGGGAATTTATCACTGGTCACTTATCTCTGTTATTATATTAACTGACAACAAACTCTTGGAGGGAAGGACCCACATCTAGTTCTTTTTCTTCCTTTAAAGTCCTTTTGGGGATAGTAGGCCACCATAAAATAGTCATTGAATGAATGAAATATTCACTGAAAAATGTATGACTGCAAAATCCTTCCTTTGATGAAAACCCACAGTAGCTTCTCATTTTCTACCAGCTGCCATCCTGACACAAGGGCTGGAATACCTTGTCCAAAGTGGCACAAGGATGGGGGCACAGGTACATGGAAGCATATGGTTGAGTAAAGAGTGCAGAGCTTTTGGAGTTAGACAGGTCTGGGTCCTCATGCTGGATTTTACTATTGCCATGGAAATTAATACTTTGCAAGAGTGGGTTGAGGAGTACAGATAAGATAGAAAACACTGCAAAATGCTTTGCACAGAAGAGATGCTTGATCAATAGAAGCCCGTGTTCTCTCTCAGGTGGGAGGTAATAGAATACTTGGGCAAGATTTGATAACACATCATGTGCTGAACATATTTTATTTCATGGCTACATGCAGAGACAATCACCAAAGGGATCAGAAGGATTTCAACAGTGGGTATCAGATTTGTTCATGCATTCATTTAACAAATTCATTTTGAGCACCTCTAATGTGCCATGCGCTGTGCTAGGTGCTAGGATACAACAGCAAACAGGAAGCACATGGGCCCTGCCTTCTTCAAGGGAAACAGTTTTTTGAAAGGGAGAATGAAAGGGATGGGATCTGATTTAGGTGCAGTGGTCAGGGAAGACCTCTGTGAGGAGGTGAATCTGAGCTGAAGCCTGCGTGCTGGGAAGGGGACAGCTTTGAAAAGGGCAAGGAAGCACCCTCAGAAAGAGGGAACAGCCTGTGTGAAGGCCCCAAGATTGGAAGAATTTGGTTTGAAAAAAAAATGCTGGAAGGTCTATCTGATGACTTTTATTCTCATGAGGAGAATGACTGCTCAACCTTCTGGAGTTGGGCGGGCAGGGAGATGAAAATAACATTCTAAAATAGTAGAACAGATGCAAGGGCTGGCTCTCATAAGAATCGATGATCTTATAAGGCTCAGCCCTAAAATTTGGGGTCTAATTAATACAGTTTATCAATCTTCCTTTCTTTGGCCTTGATTCCTTATACATCAAATGTTAGGACTGAATTAAAAGATCTCCAAGATCCCTTTAAATGAAAAAATTCTTTAAAAAGATGAAATTTAATTAAAATAATGCATTCAAAATGATTAAATGAGTGAATTAACTAAATACGAAGGTGAGCTCCAGAGAACTGGTGGTGACCTCCTGCTGGCCTTTCCTGGTTCTGTTAAAACACTCCAGGCTGCAGCTTCTGGAGGGATCTGGGAGTCCCTGGATGAAGTCCTGGCTAAGCTGAAGAGTCTTAGCCAGGACTCTCACAGGTAGAGTGAGCAGATGGGAAAGCCTGTTGACCAGGAGGACAGTCACAGAGTGATGTGCAAACAGTGAAGCCTTTTGAGACAGCTCAGAATGCCTCAGCTGGGAAGGAGGCCTGATAGGGCTACATCTGACCCAAAGACCCTTTTCAGATCTGATGTATGGATTGTAAAACAGGGTTTCCTCCAGCAGTTCGTATTTTCCTTATGTTTTTCATCAGATCAATTTGAATGTTTTAAAATCACAGAAATATAATCAAACTCCAATTTCATTCTTCTTTTTCAAGATAACCTTGGCTCTTCTGGGCCCCTAGCCCTCCCATATAAATGTGATTGTTGGCTTTTCCATTTCTTCCACAGAAGAAGGCTATTGGAATCTTGCCTGGGAATGTGTTGAATCCGTAAATTGCTAGAAGTAGAATTAACATTCTAACAATATTTAACCTGAGTCTGATCAAGCCATAGCCATGCGCCCATGTCTATGCAATCAGCAAAATTCACCACTGGAGGAAAAGTGACCTCCAAATATCCTGGGTCCTCAAAAAAGATGTATTATGTGGAAAAGAGGAATAGAAGAGAGAACCTGGACATTAAGAGAGGCTTAAATAACGTAATTTAAAAACAGACACGACGAAACCCTAGGGTCTAAGGGTGCATGCTTGAGTAACAAAATTATCAAGGAATATACGGCAGTGATTTTTGTAAGAGTGAGAGGCGAAGGGAGGGAGATAGGAGCAAGGCACATGAGGGGTTTCTGGGGTGAAGGCAGAGCTCTAGTTCTTTATCTTACAACTATGCATTAAGCTATACACTTGTTACGTGGGTTTTTTTTTTTTTTTGTTTCTGTGTTTTGGGAAGGGGGTGAGGAGGTGATAATGGGCTGAAAATTGAATAGAAACAGCAGGAATGGTTTAAATTAAAATAAAAGGGTGCCCAGGTATTTACCCGGACATGTTAGCTCTTTAAGGTACCACTCTGCCTCCCCTGACCTGCCCACTGAGGTGCTGTCCTGGTGGCCAGGTGTGCCTCAGGCCCAGTGCCCGCTGTGGGTGTCCCATGTGGCTTGCTGTGGTGAGTGTGGAGGTTTTCAGCATCGCGACAGGCCTGTGGACACCTCAGCGCTGTGCTTCACACTTCCTCTGACCAGTCTAAACATAGTCATGGCCTTGGGTCCCGAAAACCCACGATCAATTCCCGATACGTGCACTTTTTTTTTGTTATATGATAATATGGGGAATAATCATTGGATTTTTAAAAATGGTTCTCTTGTTTTGGAGCTGAAGTTTTCATTCAGTTAAAAACCAGTATGTCATACCTATAGGTATGCCTAAGAGTTACTTCTGGAGGACCTCTGTTGTTGCTCAGATGTGGCCTCACTATCTCTAAGCCCAACTCTGCAGTGAAATCATTGCCCACCCCCCTATATGGGACATGACATCCAGGGGTGAAAGTCTCCCTGGTGACGTGGGAGATAACTCCCAGGGATGAATCCAGACCTGGCAGTGTGGGATCAACAATTACATCCTGACCAAATGGGGGAAAAGAAGTGTAATTAATAAAGTATCAGTGGCAGAGAGAGTTCAAATAGAGTCAAGAGGCTATTCTGGAGGTTGCTCTTACGCAAGCTTCAGGTAGACCTTGCTACCTATCATAACCTGCCAACCTCCAACCAGGACCATTCCAGCCAATCCTAAAGAACACCTAGGGCGACATATAAGATTCCACAAGGGTCCCAGGCACTAGAGTAACTTGACAGAAACCTACAACCTCCAGATGGGTCCTTGGTCCAGATAAGTCCTGGAACCTAGTCCAGCCCCTCCAGAACATCAGATAGTTCCATCTCCCTACCCCATAATAGTGACAGACCCTTCCAATATGAAAAATTTAGAATTGCCATAGCCCAAACACCCCTAAAGAGAGGGATGGAAAGATCAAAGGTGATGGTGGAGTCATACAGAGAAGACAGGATTTAACAATGAATATGAATGCTGAATCTTAAATTGATATCTCTTTTAATCTTCAGTATTTTAGAGCAGCTAGAAATAAAAACCTAAAATTGTGAAACTGTAACCCAGGTCAAACTCTGTAATATGTTCTACAACTGATTGTAGTGCTGTGCTTTGAAATTTATAGCTTTTTTGTATATATGTTATTTTTCATAAAAAAAGGTCAATTGTGATGATAAAAAAAATATTTAACCCTCTAGCCTCCTATATTCTGGAGCACCTAGAAGAAAAAATATGAGAGGATCGTATAGTAGCCCATGACAAACTCTGGGACCTGTTCTGTAACTACTTATTGAAGAGTACTTTGAAAACTATTACCTTTTTATTTCTTTGCTTTGTATATATGTTATATTATACAATAAAACAAAAATTAAAAAAAAAAGAAAAGAGGTCCCACTTAAATCAGTTGCAGTGATTCTGGTAAAGAAAGTGTTGTAGAGTCTGCTAGTATCTTCAACGTCTTAGAGAGGGCTGAGACACTCTTGAAAGGTTCATCCAAAGGGCTGTCATGCCCTCTACTCCTTCTTTTGATATCCTTGTGTTTCTCATGTTTGTTATTATTTTATTCCATGGCAACATCCTTAAGACTGTCAGCAAGGATTCCTGCACTCCCAACTAGTTGGGTTCCCCAGTTAAGGTCATCTTTGGTATAATGCAGGGACTCATGACCACAGTTTACGTCATCACTGCCACCCAGAAGATTGTGGACGGTCCCTCTGGAAAACAAGTGTGAAGTCCTTGAGTTTTAAGAATATCATCACTTGATATTGTGAGCCATTGATTGTACATCATGTATGCACTGTTATGTGTATGAAGATTAACCAATAAAAATATTTTAAAGAAGAACAAAAAAATGAGTTGCTATATAACTCACTGAACTAATTGAAGAAAAGTGTGATTCTTGAGAAGTTTAACCCATTTAAAAGAAAACATGATGACCAAAACCATTCTCAAAAGTTTCTAGACCTTTATTAAAAGGCCATCAGAAATAGCATATCCAGAGGCAGCTTACAAAAAGAAAAAAGTATTTAACACTGTATTTTAAGGTGAAATAGATTATAAAGAAAAAAACAGGAGGAGGAGAAATCAAGATGGACTGATTGTGACATTACAAGAAAAATAAGGTCACAGAACATTAATCAAAAATCCAGCTACCTACTGGTGGCTTTTCCAAATCAAGAATCGGATAGAGAGCATTTCCCATATGGTCTTCACCAAAGGGCCTGCCTTCATCTGAAAGGAGACCTTTTCACTTGTCTCTACTCAGAGTCACACCAAGGCTTCTGCTCTGTTAGCAGGGGATTCAAGAGGACACATCATGACACTTGGAAGTCCTTGTCCTTCTGCCTCCCCAGAAAGCATATACGGACCATTTCAGGAGTATTCCCTGCCAGGGAATTTTGCTGGCCGTCCACATCCTTTGTTAGCAATGAGAAATGTCTATCCACTGAGGGATTTTCCCAAGTTGCCTTTCCATATGTTGGATTTCCCTCTACCATGCCCACATCAGGAAAACAATACTGGTTACATTCAGGATTGATCAGTCTTCAAAGAAAACTACTACTAGTTATCCAGAACCACAGGAAGAAACCTGAGAAATTTTTGTCTCTCTTCAAAAGTAATTTTGCATTCATTCTCATCATCAGTTTAAGAAATTGCTATTCCTTAAGTGATTTTACTTTGCTCAAATGGAACCTTCATGGAATTATTATTCCAGGATAGTGCTTTGCAAATAAAGTTTATTTAACTCTTAAAGGTAGTTTTAAACCTTAAACATCACATAGGCCAGCTTTTCTCAGACTGTCTTCACTGGAATATGAACAGCATATACAGGAGGATTTTTAGTTGCCAGCAATGAAGCCAGCAAACCCCACCTACAATCTAGTGTCCCTTCTTTCACTTTCTCCTGCTGCTTCTCCAAGAGAACCCTCAGATGTCAGAGCTACACAAGACTTCAGGGATCACTTGGTCCAATCCCCCAAGCACAGAGGAGATTGAGGGCTAGCAAGCTCGAAAGCTTCGCTCGGGCCAGGCTGTGTTTCCCCCTCTGCTTTCTCTTGACCTCTTGCCTGCTGGTAGCTCTCTGCACACTGCAGAGCTAAATCTCACAGGCCAGCAAATGAAAAAAATAGCTGCAGTGGAAGAATGTACCCTGCCATAAAGTACAGCTTTTACGCTAGTTTAAATCCCCCTGACATCTAACAAGTAAAAGGATTAGTTATTATTATATTTTGGTGAAAATTTAGATATACTGTTTGTCTATCAGGATCGCTATCAGGAGGACCTAAACGGAAGAAATTGGCAGGTTCTGTGGACACAGCTTCCAAATGCAGCCCCCCTAGCACTTGTCCAGCACCTGCCCATGGACAAAGGACTTTCGCATACATTGTCTCATTGGTCAAGAAGAGAGGAAGCCCGTAAATAGCCTCGCTCTTGAGAAGAGCCGGACGCCCATGGTTCTGGAACATCTGTCACAACTGGGAATGGAAATGTTAAAGGGAATGACTAAAAATAATTAACTGGCAGTGGGTGATTGTTCCAAGATGTAACATTTGCCCTCAGTGGTAAGTTTTTAAAATTATAGGCATCGCTTCTCAGCCTTTTGGCTAAGATCAAGTGTAAAATTATAGGCAGCTCACGGCAGGGGGTGGGGGTGGGGAAATCTAAGGATATTAAACAGGTAACATAATAGAAGAGCGTTATTCTTTCTTAATTATGAAGGTTTTTAATTCTATTTTTACTCTCCTCTATTAGTTCTGTTAATAAGTTTGTCGACTGGGCTGGAATTGATTATAAAAGGCTTGGAAAAGATTTTACTACCTGGAATGACATTTTTACACATCAGCATATTGTTTTTCAGTTTCATGAATCAAATGCAATATGGAGTCTCTGTTTAAAAGTCAGAACACAATTCAGAGCCTTACCTCAGGATTCCTTCATTGGGCACATAAACACCCTCACTTTCAGGGTGAAGAATGGGGCCCAATGATGACTCATTCTATACAGGCACTTCCAAGCAGAAAGGAAAATGTTTGGTGGGAACTATAAGAAAATTAAGGGAAGAATTCTGGATGGTGCTTAGAAGACGGAATGGTAAAGGGTTTCCATCAGTCAGTAAATCAAAATCATGTGTTAAGTGCTTTACTGCATGTAGAATATCCAATTGGGAACTATAGAGATTTATGAAGAAATGGAAACACAGAGATGTGCTCCCAATGAGCTTTTAATATTAAAGGGAAAGTAGAAGAAACGACAATATAGTATACATACAAACACAGGTGCGCCAACCAAACATTACAAGAAAATGTAAGTGAAGCCATAACTGTAGCCCCAAAATAGACTCAGCTCATAATAGACTCTGAATAAATGTTTGTAGAATGAATGGATAAATGAATGAATAAACAGGTGTCAGCCACATAAAGGCATTTGGATATTCTTGGCTGATTAATGTTTGATCCAGATGGATTTCTGAGATGTTAGTTTTTAAGCTTACTTATTGAACTCAGCTCTCTAAGCCTCTGATGGCCCTTTCTAAGAATAGAAAGTACTATCATAAGGAAACAATGATGTCTTGATTATGGCCTCTCTGTCCAAATAGCCAAGATCCTACAACATTTTAAAATTAAAGCAGATCAGCATAATTTTTTTCATATTAAAATAAAATTCTTAATTACAACAGCAGAGCATAATAACATTAAGAGGCAGTCTAAACTGTTTTAAAGGGCAAACAGTTAAAAAGATGAACATCTAGTGAGAAGTCAGGAGCTTAATTTTTATTCCCCTGTGGTTGATTTCTAGCTTTAGACTCAGGGCTGACTATAACGCCTTTTCCAAGTGAATTTTGGAGTGAGGAAACGAGAAGTGAGATGTCCAAATCTGGCACCAGCTCATCGGCAGGGCAGGCGGACTATCAGTTTCCCTGGTCGTTATTCACCTGTGTGCTCACAGAATTCTCCTCTAAGATCAACAACTGATCAATGGTGAGATCCAGAACTCTGACCGTGGTTGTCAGAAGTATTAGACATTCATTTAGTGCAGGGATCGGCAAACTGCAGCCCATGGGCCAAATCTAGCCTGACGTCTGTTTTTGGAAATAAAGTTTTATTGGAAACCAGCCACTGCTTCTGGACAATAAGAGTTGAGTAGTTGTGACAGGGACCGTTTGGCCTGCAAAGCCTAAAATGTTTATAATCTGGCCCTTTACTAAAACGGTTGCTGAATCCAGGTCGAGGGCAGCACTGGTGGACATCTTCACCTGACCCTAATGCCAATGTTTTGCCAAAGTCTGAAACAAAAGAAAAACACAGCCAGCTCCACCAACTTCACTCTCCAGCGAAGACTTCCTTTTCCTACCCTCACAACCTAAGTCTAACAACACGGTGTTTGTGAGCCGAACACCATGTCTCATCACCCTCCACCTCTCGCGGTTCCTGGTTTCACGGTTGCTGGGGAAAGGTGGGGGATGGTAAGGGGATACAGAGTGGTGAGGCCATCTCAAAGCAGAGGTACTCCTGTGTGCAGGGGCAGTTGTCACCTTTGCTGATGAGTATGAACCTGATAGTTCTGATTCAGTTTGTATACAGAGAAAGGAAAATTCTTCTATTTTGCCTGTTCACCCCAGCCCCTGAAAGTATACAAATCACATTCTCCAAAGCAATAAAATTAGAATTAACAGCACAGATGTAAGGAAAAACCTAACCTCTCAAACATTTAAATATCAAGAAATGCCTTAAATAATTTGGGGTAAAGAGTAAATCAAAATTATATTACTTTCATTTACTTAGAATAGCACTTCCCAAAATATGGTCCCTGGGACCTTAGGGGCCTGTGACATCAAAACTATTTTCATAACAACACTAAGATGTTATTTGCCTTTTCTATTTCACTCTCTCATGCATGTAAAGAGCATGAAAAGTTTATTGACATGGTTTCGGATTCCACATTGCAACTAACCTTTAAGAAAACTATACTTTTCTAGTTTTGATGTGGTATTAAAGAAGAAAGTCTACAACTATCTGAAAAGGCTACTAAACTTCTTCTATATTTTCTGAACACAGAAAATCTGTGAGCCCAGATTTTCTTCTTATACTTCAACCAAAACAACATATTGCAACAGACTGAACACAAAAGTGGATATGAAAATCCAGGTGTCTCTATGAAGCCAGAAACCAAAAGATATTCGTGAAATTGTAAAACAAGGCCATTCTTCTCAAACAATTTTTGTTTTGGGAAATAGTTATTTTTCACAAAACTATGTTATCATATAGTGAGCTTATTATTGTTTTATAATGAAATACATAGTATAAAAACTTTAAGTTTTAATTCTGAATGCTATAAATACAATAAAACACCAATAAACAAAAGCTCCTTGGATCTTCAATAATTTTTAAGTGTTAAGGGGTCCTGAGATCAAACATGTGAGAACCACTGACTCAGAAAATAATAAAAATTAAACTGCCACATATTAAGTTTATGAGATGTGGTCAAAGGCTTAGATACTTTTATCTTTTAAAAAATAGAAATTAAAGTGGAAATTGTGAAACAGAAGTTTATAAATTAAAAAAAAATAGAAATATTCGATTTCTGGCCCATGCACTTTCCAAACAAAACAAAAGAAAAACCAACCAAACAATTCAGCAAATGGTGCTGCAAAAAGGGGATACTCACATGGAAAAAAGAATGAAATGTGATCCCCATCATACAGTATACAAAAAATAATAATAATTTGCATTAGAACCTAAGAGTTGGTTTCTCTCTCTATATATATATATATAATTTATTTATTTAAATAAACAATTCTAGTAAAGAAAAAAGCAATAAAGCCCCAATAAACAAGACTGTAACTGAAAAAGAAAATACAGAGGACATTTAAATTATAAACAAATTCTATACATAATTCTATTTTCTGCATTTGAAAATCTCCATGAAAAGGATACATAGTTAAAAAAAGAAGAATTGCCCAAATAACTTAAGAAGAACAAGAAAGCCTGATAGGTATTTAATAACCATAGAAGAAACGTAAAAGTTATCAAAAAGAATTTTACCAAAATGATTGGAGGGCCAGATGTTTTTTTATTGGTGAGTTTCCTTCAAAATTTCAAGGAAAAGGTAATTCTACAAACCTTTCCAGAGCTTATAAAATTGGAAAGTTAATCTAAGCTAAGCCTCAGAGAAGTAGCACAAAATTAAAATAGGCCAATCTCACTGAGGGAAACAGAACTGAAAAATTCTAAGTATTAGCAAACTGAATTCCACAGCACATTAAAAGAATTGCTGAGCAAGATCAAGCAGGGTGTATTCTAGGAAAGCAAAGATAATTTAATCCTAGGAAATCTGTAGGAAAAAAATAAGTTAAACAGATGCCAAAATGGCATTTAAAACATCCTGGTAAAACATTTACAAAATTACAGACTTTCTCAACCTGATAATGAATATGCAATCATACATTCATTTAAATATTGACTGAGCACATGTCTTTATTGACAGTGAAAATTAGAGGCATTCCCATTAAAATACAAACAGGTCAAGTATGCCTATTTTCATATACTGACGATTGTTTTAGAAGTTTTGGTAAATATATCATGAAGCAGAAATCAGAGGCAAAGAGGAGGCATTATTATCATTATATCTATATAATATGATTATACCATTAGAAAACAATGATAATGTATTGAAAAATACTTAGAATTAATAAAAGTTCAACAAAGTGGCCAGATAGAGATGAATATAAGAAATAGGATAATTTTTCTCCATACTGATAATAGTTTTGAAGATAAAATAGGAACAGATTTCATTTTCCACCACCACCATCATACCCCAACAAAATACAATGAAATACCTAAGACCAACCCTCATAAGAAATGCAGAGAACCTATATGGGAAATATCAAAATTTTACTGAGATAGACATTACTTACATAAATGGAAGTAGAAGCTGTACTCTTAGACGGAATGTTTTAACTATATTGACTGCTCCCAAATTGATGTGTAGATTTAATACCTTCCTGACCTCCTTTGAGAGGCCTTTCTTTACCACCTAACTCAAACACCACCCCTGCCCCTCAGCCAATCACTGGTTCTCCTTTTCCCTTTTTTTATGCTCTTCGTAGCACACATGGCCATTTGAAGTTATCTTTTTGTTCTTATGCCTCCCATCTCCCTGACCACAAAGTAAGGGTTATGAGAGCTGGGTGGTCCCAGTGCCAAGAACACAGCCTGGCATATAGTAAGTGCTCAATAAATGCTTCTTGAATGACTTAATTATGTGCACATAAAAACAGCAATGGCATTTTTTTTTCTTGACTGTCCAAAATGGTTCCAGAAGTCATCTGGAATATAAACATGCTAGATCATCTAAAAATGTTATGAAAAAGAAGTAAAATAGGAGATATTTTGCCATGCCAAAGATTCCCACACATTTTTTTTTTAATTATTATTTTTTTGGGCATGGGTAGGCACTGGGAACTGAACCTGGGTCTCTGGTATGGCAGGTGAGAACTCTGCCACTGAGCCACTGTTGCCCGCCCGCAAACACATTTTTAAAGCTGCAATTGTGAAGACACTGAGTGTGGTACAGAGACTTACAGAGTGGCGTTATGGAAAACACAGCTGTGGGACCTAGAATAAATATGAAACCTTGGTGCCTTCTCAACAGTCCAATGTTAAGTAAAGGGATTATTCAACAAAATGGGCAAATTTTAGGAGAAAATCTAGATTCTCATTTTATACTCTATTCCAAGTTAAATATTAAAGACACTGAGTCAAGGGCGTATGGGTGGTTCAGTGGTAGAATGCTTGCCTGCCATGTGGGAGACCTGGGTTCGAGTCCTGACCCATGCACCTAGAAAAAGAAAGGTGAGTCAAAAAAAAAAAGGGGGGGGGCAGATAAAAAAGAGTATATATGGCATTATTTCATTTATATAAAATTTAAAGAAAAAAGGCAAACTGATATTTTTAGCAGTAAGGATAGTGGTTATTCTTGTAGGGAGTTGAGTCACTGAGAGGAGGGCACTAGGGAGGGGCTTCTGGGCTGCTTAGAAAGTTCTATTTCTTGATCTGAGTACTGGTTACATGGGTGTTTCCTTTATGAAAATTCATCGAGCTGTACACATAGGATTTGAGGACTTTCTCTATGTATTGATACTTCGTACATCAATAAAAAGGTTATCTGGCAATTAAACATGTCCTAGGTCAGCCAATAGTTCTGGCCAGAGGTTGGGGTTTGTACAGGTAAACAGGCATTTCTTTTGTGACTGTGCTTTGAAAATAGGGGGTAAAGGTCTGTGTTGTAAAGTTAAGCCTATTTAATTGTAGTCATTTAAGTGGGTCCCTAGAGGCCTGGGGCTAAAACAAGTCCTCACCCCTTCCAGCAGGGATCTGCATCTCCAGGGCTCCGAGGGTCCCCAGGCTGAGCATACTGAGAGTCCGTGCCCACGAGGCTCACATACTCACAGTGGCAATGTCACTGTTCTCTGCAGTAGAGCTGGACATTTAAAGTCTAACATATCACTGAACCGAAAGTCACAGTTCATCCCAAAGGCAGAACATCTAAAAACCCAACCATCATTCCTGGCCCAGACCTTAAATACGAGTACTTGGTTAACTCCTGATCCTATCTAGGAAAATTCTGGTAACACCTAAAGCCAATGATTTAGGCAACACTGCATTTACTGGATACAATCCAAACAGCTCTTGATCTAATTCACCCTTAGGTATATCAGCACATGCTGTGAAACTTTGATTTCGCTATTGGCTTGGTACAGTTAGAAAAGAAAGTTCTTTGTTTTGGGAAAGGTATTTATTGCCAAAGCCTCAAAGCATAATCATATGTATTTATAACCATATAATCCTGGATTTGCCTGTAAAAGATAACAATGAACAAATAACGTCTGATACTTGTTGAATGAGGATGATATGTCACTTACAGTGTTAGGTGCTTTACTGACATTATCTTATTTAATCCTTCCAACCACCCTATGCGATAAGTATTACTGTCAATTCATTTTACAGATAGAGAAAACAATATATGCAGTCAGTCAAATAACTGACTCGAGGTCATGAGGCCAGAAAGTAGCAGAGCTGAGAGTACATACAACTTTTAACCCTCACAATCTTGCTCATATTGAGATGTTTCAGACCTTGTACTTCGGATGCTTTGCCAGTAAAACTGGTAACTACTAATTTTTTCTAAAATTCCAAGTTAATATTAGCCATGCACATTTTTATGAATAACGGAGAGGCTGACCACAATGTGTAATACTCATTTAGAAGAAATCTTAAGTCAGGTGGTTGATTTGATCCTTTTTCCTTGATGAAAAAATTTCCACCATACTACTAATAAACTACCTTAAGGGTAACATATTAGTCTTGCAGCAATTCTGGAAACCTATTAGATATATGATTTGTTAGAGATAATTAAAAATAGAGAAATTCAATTGAAATAAAACATTTCTACCGCTAAGTACCTGCTATTAAGAGTCAGTCATTTCGGGGGAAGAGTGAAATGAGCCTAAGTGTCAATGGCGGAGAGATTTCAAACAGAGTCGAGAGGTTATCCTGGAGGTTATTCTTATGCATTAGGTAGATATCACCTTGTTGCTCAAGATGTAGCAGAGAGGCTGGAGGGAACTGCCTGAAAATATAGAGCTGTGTTCCAGTAGCCATGTTTCTTGATGATGACACAATGATATAGCTTTCACAATGAGACTCTGCGAATGTGGAAACCTTGTGTCTGATGCTCCTTTCAGCTACTCTATCAACAAAAGAGTAGAACATATGGAATAAAAATAAATAATAGGGGGAACAAATGAAAAAATAAATTTAGTTTGAAATGCTAGTGATAAATGAAAGCAAGGGGTAAGGGGTATGGTATGTATAATCTTTTTTTCTCTATTATTGTTTTATTTCTTTTTCTGATGTTTTTTTATTTCTTTCTCTAAATCGATGCAAATG
>PVIY010005307.1:0-95479 GCA_004026745.1 Myrmecophaga tridactyla | reverse complement strand
TAAAGGTTCCATGTACAATGATTACTTTTCAGAAACCTACACCCTCCAGATAGGTTCCTAGATCAGATAAGTCCTGAAACCCAGAGGGACCAGCCAGTTCCATCCCCTTATCCCAAATTATTGACACCCCTTTCCAAAATGAAAAAGTTAGAATGGGCATAGCCCAAATACCTCTATAGAGTGGAAGAAAGATCAAAGGAGAAGGTGAAATTATAACAGAGAAAACAAGATTTGGAAAATGATGAGTATGACTGCTGAATCATTATATTGATATTTCTTTTAGTCTCTAGTGTCTTGAAGCAGCTAGAAGGAAAAACCTAAAATTGTAGACTGTAACCCATACAAAACTCTGAAATCTATTCTACAACTAAATGTTGTGGTGTGCTATAAAATGCATTGCTTTTTTGTATATATGCTATTTTTCACAATAATAAATATACATATGTAGAATATAATGCCATTTATATAAATACAGAAAAGTTGTATGAGAATAACATGTATCATTTATGTTTTGAGATAAATATGTATATATGAATATATACACACATATATCAACACACATATATTTATAAATGTATAAATTCACGCACATACGCACACATATATAGGAATTGCAAACAAAGTTCAAAATAAGGCTACATCTGAGGAGGGAGGAAAAAGAATGGAACTAGGGAAGGAGATTTGCTTTAAAAAACATAATGCGTCTTCTTTTCATATGTCTGTGGATGAATTTCCCAACTATCAAAATAAAAGTTAAATCCAAAACAGTATAAATACCAACAACATTCTCTGACAACAAAGCAATATAAATAGTAATTAATTGAAAAGAAAAAAAAGCGAGAAAAGCCATCCACCCAGAAATATATATTTTTTTTTTTTTGCATGGGCAGGCACCGGGAATCAAACCCAGGTCTCCAGCTTGGCAGGCGAGAACTCTGCCACTGAGCCACCATGGCCCACCTGCACCTAGAAAGTTTAAATACTCTCTCTTTCACAACTTTTGGATCAAAAAGCAAAATCAAAATTAACATAGCTGAATAGCTATAAAAGTGGTAGGAAAATAATATAAATCTAATATATAAAAAACTATGAATGTAAATATAGATATAAATACATATCGAAATCTATGGGATACACCTGAAGCAGTTGTTCAGAGTACAATTTATAGTCAAATATGTAAGCAAAGAAGAAAATGAATTAGAAATTCAATTAAGATGTTAAAAAATCACACAAAACTAAGGATATCAGAATGATATAACTAATAAAATAAGAATAAATTAATGAATTAGAAAACAGAAAAACATATAAGTAAATAAACTTAAAAGCTAATTTGATTGAAGGGGAAGATAGTACAATAAATAAATCATTATCTAACCCTATCCAGAAAAAATAATAGGGACATACAAAGAGTCAAAATAAGAAATAATGGCAGGTAAATAAAACAAATGAAAAAAAATTTAAAGAATCATAAGAGATTGTTTTGTTCGACTCTAAAATTTTAAAATGTTGATGAAACTGATGCTTTTCCAGAAAATATAAATGACCAAAAGAGTTAGAAAGTCTAAGTAGATTAAATACCATAGAAGCAATAAAGAAACCAAGAAACTAAGCCCCCCCCACAAAAATACAAGGACTTAGTTTTTTCTCAGAGTTCTACCCAAATCACTAAATAATCGATACCTCATCATGTATTTAAACTGTTTCAAATCATTGAAAAAGAAGATAAAATTCTAAATTCTGTCTATGATTAACAGTGATACTGAAATCCAATGCATAAATCCTAATAAAATCTTACCCAATAGAAGCTGGAAACATGTTGAAAGAGCAATACCCCACGGATAAGTTTTGTTTACTTTAGGAATTCAAGGCTGTTCCAATATTAGGAGCTATATTAATTGATTTTGATATATTAATAGACCTAAAGAACAATATGACTATCTCTAAACCTGAGGACGCATTTACTAAAATTCAACATCTACTCTTACTAACAAGCAAATAGCTTCCTGTTTAAATAAGACTAGATGACTACACCCTTAGTATTACAGTCCATCTCATCCAATCAAAGAAGCTCCCTGTTTAATGGGCAAATAATAAAAATGTAAAAAGGCAGCAATGTCCGCAGCCATCACTCTTACTTTACATTTTTCTGCAGCTCCTAGCCTTTGCATTTAGGCAAGAGAAAGAAATAAGAGATATTTAAAAATTTGAAAGTAGGTGGTGAAACTCTTAAGAATTGTATATGGGACGGTTTATATACTTGGAAGACCTAGGAGAATAAACTAGAAAATTATTAGAACCAATGGCAGAGGTCGGTAAGCTGCCTGGGTACATTAATAAACAAAAATCAATATTCTTCCCCTACACAAATGATCAAAGAGAAGTTATGAGGGAGAGAATATCCTAATTAAAATAACAGTATATGAGAAATTAAAGTACTTAGGAACAATCATACCAAAAAATGAGCAAATTTATATATAGAAAACATTAAAATTCCAAATTAAAGCATGGAAAAGATGTTCTTCCTTGGAATAGAAAGACTCAAGAACACATTTTATTTCATTAAAAAATATACCAAAAGTAATGAATGGTGGTGATGGCAGCACAACACTGTGAATGTAATTAACACTACTAAATTGTATATTTGAAAGTAGTTAAAATGGGAAAATTTAGATTGATATATATTACCAGAATAAAAATTAAAACAAAAACAATATAGAACTATACAACACAAAGAGTGAACCCCAGTATAAAGTATGGACTAGCGTTAGTAGCATAATTACAATAATATTCTTTCATCAATTGTAACACAGATACCACACTAATGCAAAATGTTAATAATGAAAAAAGCTATGGGGAGGGGATAAGAACTCTATGCCTTCTTGAAGATTTTTCTGCAAATAAACCTGCAATTGCTTTAATTAAAAATATATATATATTTATATACATAATAAATGCTGTGAAAAAAAAGTACCAAAAGGATTTTTTAAAGAATGATATCTAAACTATTTAAAACTTATTCTATAGTTTACGTGAAAAGATAAATAAGCAAAAATAGCCGGAATATTAAAAACAAAAAGGAATGTGAAGAAAGGGGAATTATCCCAATAGATATTAAAACATTTTATGGCTACAATACAGCACTCACATTCAAGATCACAACGAAACAGAATAAAGAATTCAAAGTAACCAAGATTTATACTGAGATAAATTTAAATGATAAAGATGATACCGCATATCAGTTGGGGAAGAGGAATTATCCAACGAATGGTGCAGAAACAGCTATGTAGCTTCTAAGTTAATATATGCATTTGGGTCTCTGCCTGTGCCAAATACATTTTGACAGATAAAAAATAAATAAATGTAAAAGCAAAACCTCAAAAGCACTAAACAGAAACATGGGAGATTTTTGTCATCTTTAAGTGGGAAAAGCCTTTTAATCATGAAGAAGGAATGGAGGGAGGGAGGAAGGGATGAAGGAAGAGAGGGCAAAAGGAGGAGGAGGAAGAAGAAGTAAAGGAGGAGAAAGTACATGAAAATCATATTTTCAGCATTAGGAAAACATTCTTTAAACTATCAAACCACAAATGATCTATAAAAAACTTTGCAGCACATATCACAGGCAAGGCTAGTTTCTTTTAACATACAAAGTGATCCTACAAGTTAAGTTGGTGAGGGAATAACAACCCATAGAAAAATGGGAAAGGGACATGAACAAAAAGTTTGCATCACAGGAAATCTCCTAGGTCCCTTATCATAAGAAAAGATGTTCAATCTCATTTATGATAAGAGGAATAGAAATGCACTCACAACGAAATTCCATGTTTCATTTATCAGACTGGGAAACCAGCAAGTTTGATAACAACCAGCTCAGGAAGATATGGAGAAATAGACTTGGTGATGGGTGTGCAAAGTGCAAAACATCTGTTCTGGGCATGCTGACACTGTGCACTAAAAACTACAAAGATACATGCCCACACTCAGAAAATTGATCCTAAGAAGTCATCTTTTAATATTTTATAGGTGTACAACACGTGTGCAAGGATATTAATTGCGGCATTGCTTATAAAACAGCGTAAATGTTTATCCATGGAGGCATATTTAATAAATGATAGTCCATATGCATGATGGAAAACTTTGCTGACATTATAAAGAATAAACCAGGTCTATATATATGGAAGGGATGCGAAGATATACTGTTAATTGACAAAAAGCAATATGCATGACAGTGTATTTCACTTAGATAAAATATGTATGCACATGGATGAAATTTTGCTGTAGATGAAAAGCTATCAACTGTCTCTGGGGAAGAAAACTAGAACGATGGAAGAAAGGAGTAGGAAATAGTTTTATTTTCCACTGTATAACATTCTGTACTTGTATTTTGTCCCATGCACATGTGTTACCTACTCAGAATATTTTTAATTAAAAAAAATGAAACAAACAAAATATAAATTAAATTCAAACTGCTTGTGGTTTTCTTCTAAGTAAGAATGTGGCTGCTTGTGTCACATAGAGGGTGGAGGGAGAGTTTAAGTTGATACTGATGTTTACCTTCAGGCTAGATAAATGTTTTAAAAAGACAACACATTTCAAGCTGAGAAGACCCTTTTGTTTACTTGCTTCTGAATTGAAAATGATGCCTTCAATTATCACTATAACTGTAAACAGCATCAGCTGCTTTAAAAATATTTTCTGAGTAAATGCCACTTGTACCTTTTGGCCTTTACTCCAAGCATTTTTAAAAGCAGCTGGGAATCTCGTTAGCAAAGCTTTGGATTAGGGAATGGTAGAATAAAACAGCAAAGTAAGTAGAGGCTCAATTTCTGGAAATAGCACAAAGGAGAGGAATCAGCAAATTATAGGCTGGAATAAATTCCCCGCCTATAACCAACAAATTCTTCCTAAGCATCAAGTATGGACAGGCAGTTGCCCTGCATTTCAAGGGATTCAGTGATGGACAGTATATGAATATTCTTGCCTGCAAGGAATACGGGGATGTCTTGAGTTTCCAGGCTGCTATAACCAATACTACACAATGGATCAGCTTAAACAACAGGAATTTATTGTCTCACAATTTGGAGGCTGGAAGACTTCTTCCTCAAAGACTAGTAGCCTTCAGGCTGGCTGGCAGTTTCTTGGGTTGCTTAGTTTCGCATTGCATGGCAATGTCTCCACTCTTCTAGTTCCTGCTGGCTTCTGGCTTCTGATTTTCTCTCTCTAAAGCCTCCAGTAATAGGATTAAGACCCATCTTGATTTAGTTGGGCCACATCTTAACTAAAAATAACATCTTTGAAAGGTCCTATTTACAATGGGTTCACACCTATATTAGGAACATGATTCTTCTTTTTTTTTCTTGGCACGGGCAGGCACTGGGAATCGAACCTGGGTCTCTGTCATGGCAGGTGAGATCTCTGCCTGCTGAGCCACCGTGGCCCGCCCAACATGATTTTTCTTAACTACCATAAGGGGTAGGATAAAAACAGGAGTACCTAAAACAGTAGGTCGAGCAAGAGAAAATTATATCACAAATTTAAATATTGCAAAAGAAAACCTTTTGGAGAGCAAAGAAGGGAATTGAGATAAAGAATAATACAAAAGATATATTAATCAAATTAAACAATTACTGAATCCAAGGGACTGTGATCATTTATAATTGATGCCCAGTCCATCAGGAAAGAAATAGTGCCATTCAAGTGGGGGGTGGCAGGGAATTCAGCCCAGTATAAACCAGAATGGATAGAGAAGAGAAATAGGTGAGCTACTGACATTCTCAGCCTCCCCTTTCAAGAAATACACATACCTTTATGTCATAAATTCCCTTCCACCTTAAAAATCAATAGTTCCAAATTCTGACATTATTAGATATAAGAACCATTTTAAGAGAATTAAGAAGAGCTTGTCACTAAACTCTTTTCCCACTGTTCCTACCCAAAATGACTTCTGAACACTGCTAATACTTTCAGTGATATGTGAGCACTCATAGTCTACTTTCAGTGTGAATTAATCACCCTTTTTGGATTATATGTTAGGCAGAAGAGGTTATTTTATACTTCGTTTGAACTGGATAGTTATGCAATAGATACCTAAATCTAACTTGCAGAAGACTCAAAAATACTAAATTGCACCTTCTCTTTGAAATCTACAACACCAAAAATAAATGCCACCATTTATGAAGGACCTTAAGAAAACTGAACCTCTGCAAATTACAATCATCACAAAAGCCCTCCGTTGGCTGAGGTGGGTTTGAGATATGAGACTTCTCATGTTTTCCAAATTTCTCTTCTGGTGAATTCATTAATCTACAGCTAATCCATATCTCAGATGGTCTGTTTTGGTCCCAAGGAGGAAAGTTCCATTCAAATGACCTTGAGCACTTCAAGTACTTACATTTGCTAACAACTTTTAAGGCATTAGATCATTTCAGCCTCAAATGCCCTTGTAAAGATGGTGCTATCGGTAGCTCTACTTTATATGAGTGAACTGAAGCTTGGAATGCTTACATCATAAAGTGGGCATTTGCGCCTTCATTTTGACTATCTGGTGTCTCTGCCTTCTCCTTCAGTTCAAAAAGTCTTCATTGCATGATTCAAATGGGGGCTTGACTCTTCACAAAAGGGTGAAGTGGTGGGAAGTAGAGGGAATGGGTCATTTCTATGGCAGGATGTTGACATGGTTACTTACCTTTCCTTAATAGCAAAATAATATTTTTGCTTCATTCTTAAATAATCACAATTACTTTCACTATAAAGTAATTCTAATTACTTAGATGGAATGGGCGCACCTGTTTGGCGTGTCACAACTTTCTGATCATTGAAATCTTTGGATCTCTCATTTTCTCATCCACGCTAATCTTCACACAGCACTGGCTTGTTAACTACCAAGACTATGTTCTCTTTGTGTCTTGTCTTTTGCAAAACTGTGATGCCATAAAAAATAATGTTGCACGATCTGATGTTGAAACTGTGAACCACCCCCAGCTATCATGGTGTGTGATATCCAGCTGTTCTAGTTTGCTAGCTGCTGGAATATGATATACCAGAAACAGAACAGCTTTTAAAAAGGGGAATTTATTAAGTTGCAAGTTTACAGGTTTAAGGCCCTGAAAATGTCCCAATTAAAGAGAGTCTGTAAACATGTCCAAAGTAAATCACCAACAGAGGTTACCTTCACTCAAGAAAGGCTGATGAAGTGCAGGGTTTCTCTCTCAACTGGAGAGGCACATAGTGAACATGGCAACCTCTGCTAGCTTTCTCTCCAGACTTCTTCTTTCATGAAGCTCCCCCAGGGGTGTTTTCCTTCTTCATCTCCAAAGGTCTCTGACTGCATCGGCTCTTGTGGTTCTTGTGGCTCTCTCATGGCTCTGTTGCTCTCTAAAATGCTTCCTCTTTTAAAGGATTCCAGTAAACTAATCAAGACCCACCTGGAATGGGTGGAGACTTACCTCCATCTAATCAAAGGTTAATGCCCACAACTGGATGAGTCACATCGCTGTGTGATAATCTGATCAAGTTTCCAACCTATAATGCTGGATAGGGATTAAAAGAAATGGCTGTCTCCACAAAATAGATTAGAATTAAAACATGGCTTTTCTAGGGTACGTAATCCCTTCAAACTGGCACATTAGGAGATATCGATGTATTTCCCTTGCATTTTAAAAATATCCAGAATATCCGGATTCAATTCAGTGCCCCAGACATCTCAGGGCGCTTCTTGGAACCATGGACCTCAGAGGAGAAGCATCCAGACAGGTGAGCAGCCTGTGCAAATGCCCTGAGGGGACTGTTTAAGAAACAGCAAGGAAGCTCCTGTGGATGAAGGAAGTAGTGATAAGTGAGCAGAAAACCAGTAGAGCCAAGTGAGTGGAATGCTTTGGGGTTTTCACTCTGAGCAGAAGGGTTTTGGACCAAGGAGTGAATAATATGATTGGCTTTTAAAATTATTATTTTTAACAAATAAGGATTTATTTCAGGTTTTTTTAATGTATACTTCACACAGTATAAGTTTCACTGTTTTTTTTAATGTTCCTTTCTGTGAGTTTTGAGGAGTTTATACCATCATGTAGCCACCATCCAATCCAGGTATAGAACAGTTCCAGAATCTCCCCAGGAATTTCTGCATGTCCCTTTGTAGTCAACCTCTCTCTCCTGCCCCCAGTCCCTAGCAACCACTGATTAGTTTTCTGTCTTTATAGTTTTGACTTTCCCAGAATATAAAATAACGTAATCATACAGTATGTAGTCTTTTGAGCCTGGCTTCTTTCATGCTGCCTAATATATCTGAGGTTCACCCATGCTAATTCATGTTATCAGTAGTTTGTTCTATTTTTGTACCCACTGTATGGCTATATCACAATGTGTTTCTCCATTCCTCAGCTGAGGGACATTAGAATAAAGCTACTACAAAAATTTACATAACTTAAAATGTGTCATACACACAATCCAAATGCCCATCAACAGACTAGAAGATAAATAAAATGTGGCATATACATATGATGGAATATTGTGCAGCCGTAGGCAAAATGATGTCCTAAAACTTATGACAATGTGGATGAACCTTGAGGGCATAATGTTGAGTGAAATAAGTCAGACACAAAAGGACAGATATTATATAACTTCACTATTATGACTCGGTAAATGTAATCTCAGAGGTTACATCGTACAATATAGCAGACATAGAGATACACAAAAGCTAGAAATGGAGGAAAGGATACCAAAAGAGGTTGAATCTAAATGCAATGGAACAGAGAGAAGTGATGGCAACTAATTAGCAGGTTTTTAATTAACATTGCCTTATTGAAGTTGAATATGACTGAAAGGGGATGTATAGTGCCATGTATCCCACTGATTAAATTTACAATTGTAAATAAGTTCTCACATAAACTACTTCAATGGTTCAATAGTGGACAAAGAGTCAATAGTATAGGGGTATAGGGGAAAACTATAAATGCATGCTATGGCCAATAGTGAACAGGAAAACATCAACAGTACCATAGTACTACCAGGCTCAACTAATTGGGGGCAATGGACAAGTGATGAGGGGTAGTTTTGATTTGATAGTTGGTGACGTTGTGTTTGACATTTCTCTGTCATTATGGACCAATGAAAATTGTCTAAAATTGAAAGTGCTGCTGATTGTACAACCAAATGAAGATATTGTAAGATATGGTTTATTTATTTTGGACATTATCCATGATGTCCAATAGATGGAGGGAGCCAAAGGGTACAATGGCTGAGAAACACAATGGCGAATGGTGATACATTTATATGATGGAATGTGGTTTGGCTACAAAAAGGAGGGATGTCGAAGGGCACACAACAAACTGAATAAACCTTGGGGACAACGTGTTGTGCAAAATAAGCCAGAAATAAAAGAACAAATATGCTAAGGTCTCTCTCAGAAAATATTTACAAGAAAATGGGAGCCTAGATTGTGGGCCCTGATAGCAACCACATTTGGTCAGAATTGTAGATGTGTTTCTGGATTCTGAGACACTGAGCTATATGTGTATCAGCTGGTATGTCCTTGGAACTCTGAGTACCTCTGTGACACCTAGAACCCAGAAATGGAGTGCTGCAGCCCTGAAATTTAGCTATCTATAATAACAGTTAAAGTAACCACAAAAAGAGATCAGACCTCAATTCGAGTTTAAAACAAAGCCAATCTGGTTGAATCTAAGGTAAATTAGAATGTAAGGTAAAAAATGATAGATGGAATGTAGGGTATGTACTCTAGACCTCCAGCAACTGTGTGAGATCAAAGGCAGAGAGGTTTATTAGGTCTAGAACCTAAATTTTCGATAACCCATAGTCTAAATCAACCTCTCTTGACAGCTAATTTAAACAACCCAAACTCCCGCACTCCAGAATGGGAATGAGGCCTTGTAATTCTGTATAGCTTAATATAATACCAGGATACATCTCAGACTATGGTGGGCTGCTAATTAAGAAGTATTAGTAGAAAAGGTTCCATGCACTAGGGTAACTTTTCAGAAACCTACAACCTCCAGATGGGTCCCTAGACCAGATAAGTCCTGAAATGCAGAGGGGCCAGCTTCTCCAGAACATCAACTAGTTCCATCCCCCTATCCTATATTATCGTTAAGTTAGAATGGGTATAGCCCAAATACCCCTAAAAAGTGGGAGAAATATCAAAGGTAATGGTGGGGTTATACAGAGAAGGTAGGGTTTAACAAATGAGTATGATTTATATTGATATTTCTTTTAGTCTCCAGTATCTTAGAGCAGCTAGAAGTAAAAATCTAAAATTGTGGAATTGTAACCCATACCAAACTCTGAAATCTGTTTTACAACTAATTGTTGCAATGTGTTTTGAAACTTATCGCTTTTCTGTATATATGCTATTTTTCACAAAAATAACAACAAAAAAAAATTTATTTTAGCCTCCAGGATTTTGGAGCAGCCAGAAGGAAAAGTTGGAAATAGTGGTACTTTAACCTATAACAAACTCTGAAATCTGTTCCGTAACTACTTATTGAAGGGTACTTTGAAAATCATTGCTTTTTCTGTCTTTTCTTTGTATATATGTTATATTTAACAATAAATAACAATTTTTTTTAAGTATTGGTAGAGTCCCTTGTGGGTCTGAAGGAAAAAAAAAAATATATATATATATGGAACTATTAAACTCTCCCACCTGGGAAACTCCACGTACCCTTCTCAACCATTGCAACTCCCAGGAAAATAGGCCAAGCCCTTGATTTTGAGGCTTGCCCTTATGAAACTTAATTCTGTAGGGGAGAAGCTAAGACTACCCATAATGAGGACTAAGAGTTGCTTCCAAGAAGCCTCTTTGTTGCTCAGATGTAGCCTCTCTCTCTCTCTATTCACAACTCCGCAAGGAAAATCGTTTCTCTTCCCCACTACGTGGTACAGGCCATTCATGGGTGAAAATCTCCCTGATAACATGGGGCATGACTCCTAGGGATGAGTCTATTCCTGCCACCATGGTATCAACAACGCCTTCTTGATCATAAGGAGGAAGTGAAGTGTAAAATATAAGGCATCGGTAGCCAAGAGAAATCAAATGGAGTTAAGAGGCCATTCTGGAGGATACTTTTATACAAGCTTCGGTTATATAATGCTAATTGCCATTGTTTACTAACCCCCAATCAACATCTCTCCTGTTGACTCTTAAGAATACCTAGGACTTGAACTGAGACTCTATAAGGGTTTCTGGCACTAGATTTGCCTTCCTGGAACATATAATTCTCAGAAGGTTCCTAGGTCAGATAAATCTTGAAACTGAGAAGGACCAACCTCTCCAGGATTTTCAATTAATTATACCCCCGTATGCTTTAGTGTAGACACCCTTTCTCAACGTGAAAAAGTCAGAATGGGCATTTCCCAAAGATCCCTAAAGATTGGGAGAAGGAATAAAGGAGAAGTAGGAGGTATAACAGACAAAACAGGATTTAACAAATGAGTATGGCTGCTGAATCACTGTATTCCTTCTAGCCTTCCATGTTTTAGAGCAGCCAGAAGGAAAAATCTGAGATGATGGAATGGTAGCCCATGACAAATTCTGGGATCTGTTCTGTAACTACTTATTGAAATGTGCTTTGAAAATTATTGCTTTTTTCTTTCTTTGCTTTGTATATATGTTATATTTTACAATAAAAAATATTTTAAGAATGTGCCATATACCTAAATGTAAAATCAAAAACTATAAAGCTTCTAGGAAAAAAAAAATTGTAGCCTTGAATTAGTCAAAGATTTCTTAGATATAACACAAAAATCATGATCCATAAAAGAATAAATTGATATACTAGAGTCTATCAAAATGAAAAACTTCTCATCCGTGGAGGACACTGGTAAGAGAATTAAAAGACAAGCTAAAGACTGGAAGAAAATATAGGCAAATTATATATGTAATAGTGGATGTGTATCCACAGTAAATTAACAAAAAACCCTCAAACTCAATAATAGTAAAACAAACAAACCAATATAAAAATGGGCAAAAGCATGACACCATCACACTAGGCCTTAGGTTCGTACCCTAGCCCCCTTGGGCTCGCTACCCCATAGTAGTCTGCTCTTGACACTGCAGACAGAATGGCCCCTTAAAAGCCTAAAATCAAAGAAATCCCGGGATGAGCCAGGACCCAGTATCAAGGGATTAAAAAAGTCTTGTTGACCAAAAGGGGAAAAAGAAATGAGACAAAATACAGCATCAGTGGCTGAGAGATTTCAAACAGAGTTGAGAGGTTATCCTGGAGGTTATTCTTATGCATTATATAGATATCCCTTTTTAGTTTATGGTGTATTGGAGTGACTACAGGGAAGTACCTGAAACTGTTGAGCTGTGTTCCAGTAGCCTTGATACTTGAAGATGATTGTGTAAAGATATAAGTTTTACAATGTGACTGTGAAAACCTTGTGTCTGATGCTCCTTTTATCCAGGGTATGGTCAGATAAGTAAAAAACTAAGGACAAAAAATACATAAATAATAGAGGGTACAAAGGGTAAAATAAAGTGGATTGATGAAAATACTAGTGGTCAATGAGAAGGAGTGGTAAGGGGTATGGTATATATGAATTTTTTCTTTTTTCTTATTATATATTTTTTCTGGAGTGATGCAGATGTCTGAAGAAAATGATCATGGTGATGAATACACAACAATGTGATGATATTGTGAGCTATGATTGTAAACCATATATGGAATGTGTGTGTGTGAAGATTTCTCAATAAGAATATTTTAAAAAAATAAAATAAAAATAACATTATTAAAATAATAGAAAAATGGGCAAAAGATTTAAATAGACACTTGATCAAAGATATACAGTGGCAAATAAGTGTATGAAAAGATGCTCAATATCATTTATCATTAGGGAAATGCAAATTAAAAGCACAATGAGATACCACCATACACTTATTAAAATAAAAAACAAAATATGACAATCCCAGGCACTAGTGAAAAAATGGAGCAACCAGAATTCTCATGCATTGCTGGCAAGAATGTAAAATGGTACAGCCAACTTGGAAAACAATCCATTTTTTATAAAGTTAAACATACACTTACCATATGTGGTAGTTAGATTCACTTGTCAACTTGGCCGAGGTGAGCTACCTCAGTTGCTGTGGACATGAGCTAATGGTACGTGAACCTCATCTGTTGCTGATTTACATCTGCAGTCAGTTAGGAGGCGTGCCTGCTGCAATGAAGGACGTTTGACTTAATTGGCTGGTGCTTAAGCGAGAGACCACAACGTAGCACAGCCCAAGCAGCTCAGCATTCCTCATCTCAGCACTTGCAGCTCAGCCCAGGCCTTTAGAGGTGCAGAAAGAAATCACCCCAGGGAAAGTTGTCAGAACCCAGAGGCCTGGAGAAAAGGCCAGCAGAAACCATCCTGTGCCTTCCCACATAAAAAAGAACCTCAGTGGAAAGTTAGCTGCCTTTCCTCTGAAGAACTAACAAAATAAATCCCCTTTTATTAAAAGCCAATCCATCTCTGGTGTGTTGCATTCTGGCAGCTAGCAAACTAGAACACCATACAACCCAGAATATCATTCCTTGTGCTTTTGACAAATTAAATGAAAATTGTGTTCACTCAAAAACCTGACTTACATTTTGACATGATCCCTCTGGCTGCTGCACTGAGAGTAGGCTATGGCAGGGGTGGATGGAGCCAAGGCTAGAAGCAGAAAGTCTGGATAGGGGCTGGTACAGGAATCCAGATGAGAGAGTATGGTGGTTCAGATGGGAGCAGTAAAGGTGCACTCCCAATACAGATGGGAGAAGAGAAGATTCTAGATGTATTTTTGAAGAACCAGGAGAAAGTACTAATGAATAAGAATGTGAGAAATGAGAGAAAGAAAAGAGTGAGGAAGTGGAAGGATGGTGTGACCTTAAGTTGAGATGTGGGAAAAAACAGAAGTTCAGTTTGGGATTTGTTAGGCAGAGTTTTCTCTTGGACGTCCAAGTGGAGATGTTAATAGGCAGGTGGATATATGACTCTGCATTCAGGGGCAAGATCCAAGCAGAGAAATAAATCTGGAAGTTAACATAATAGAGAGAATGATTAAAGCCATGAGGCCATGGGCTATTATTACATGGGACTGAGTGTAGGTGAGAAGAGGACCAAGGAATGGGTGGGACTCTCCAACACCAAGAGGCCTCTGCCATTACTCAGGATGGGCATGGCACCGAGTGTCCAGGGTGACTATTGATTTGAAATAGTGAAAATATTTGAAATAGTCAAAAATCCTGGTTTGAAAGGATTATGTATCCTAGAAAATCCATGTTATAATCCTGATCTAATCTTGTGGGAGCAACTGCTTATTTTAATCCCTATTCAGCACTATAGGTTAGAAGCTTGATTAGATTATCTCCCAGAAATGTGACTCCACCCATTCCAGGTGGGTCTAGATTAGTTTACTGGAATCCTTTAAAAGAGGAAGCATTTTGGAAAGAGAGAAAGCAGCCACAGAGCCATGAGAACCATGAGAGCCTATGCAGCCAGAGACCTTTGGAAATGAAGAAGGAATACGTCCTCTGGAGAGCTTCATGAAACAAGAAGACTGGAGAGGAAGCCAGCAGACGTCACCATGCTCACCATGTGCCTTTCCAGTTGAAAGAGAAATCCTGAACTTCATCGGCCCTTCTTGAGTGAAGGTAACCTCTTGTTGGTCCTTAATTTAGACATTTTTACAGACTTGCTTTAATTGGGACATTTTCACGGGCTTAGAACTGTAAACTAACAACTTAACAAATCCTCCCCCTTTTTAAAAGCCATTCCATTTCTGGTGCATCACACTCTGACAGCTAGCAAACTAAAACTGGTAGTATTCAGGGTGATAGAAATTCGTGTCCATGCATGGTGATCCAGTCCCCTAGACAACAGTTCCTGAGGCAGGACCTCGGCTGTGGTTCTGCTTATCTAATTTCCTTTGGTTCCTTCCTGTTTTCCTTTACCTGGCTTTCCGGCCTTCCTATCCATTCTATGAGTTACCGGTTATCGTTCCAATTAATTCCTTTTATACAAAAGTTAAGCCAGAGTCTTCATTGTTGCTTACAAGAACCCTAAACAAAGCCAAGTATTTCATCCAAGTTTATGTGATTAATAAATGGTGAAGTCAGAATTAGAACAAATTATGTGTGTCATCAGAGGAAAGGCTGGCTTTTACCACTAGATATGTACTTATTATGTCAGACATGGATCCCTTAATGGTAAATGCCTGAATTTTAAAGTAAAATTCCCCAATGAATGTTTATTATTGCATTATTCCTGCAATAAGCTAATGTTGCTTTGATTTTCATTTTCATATAAGTGCACTAATTTGGCTTTGAGATGTGATGAAATGAAGTGAAATACAATATGAATAAAGTTACTAGGCATACCTGTGTCTCAAAATATTTTACTGATAGGGTTAGTATCTCTAAAATAGCATGAAATGTAAAAGAAATTCACATAAAAATCTCCTTTGCTGCTTTGCTGCTGTTGGAATTTACAATTTAATAGGATTTTATCTCAGACTCTTTTTCTCTTATTTAGATGACCTAATTATCTGCCCTATTTACAGAGTAACTGAAAATGAAGGAGAAAAAAAAAGAAAACCTGGTTGATTGTTAAAATAGTTGAAATGTGGCTCAAAAAGTTAATTATCTTTCCCCCTTTATGTACAAAGAATCATTAGTTCTCACAAGATGTCTATTAGAAAATTTCAAAAGAGAGAAAATGGTCTTGGTACCTCTACCACTTCAATGCCCTGTGGTTATTCAAACGTAAATATCCGTGAGGACCTTGCAGCTCACCTTTCCTCTGTATACCTCTCCTCCAAACCCAGAGGAAAGACCAGGAGACATACTGGGCATCTCATTTGGGAATCAAGAATAGTAGAAATACTTCAACCATAGCACACAATGGCTTTCAAGGACACATCACAAATATTCATTTTCTTAGGCTGGATACAAGCTTCTGCAATGCAGGTTGTGCTTTGTTGGTTCAGAGCACTTTCTGTTGTGGTTGCTTTGCCCTGTTTCCGATACAAAAGCATGTTTATTCAGTAACTGAGCCAGTTTAAACATTAGAGATTCTTGGATAATAAGTGGACCTTTGGATTTGTTAAAAAAAAAATCCAATTTGGGAACCACTCACCCCTCCTCTCGTGGATAAAATATTCTCTGAGAAACTGATTTTGTTATAGTTAGAAGGCTATTTACAGGAGAGCAGAGATCTTTAATCAATCCAGGGTTTTTGTTTTCTTGGGCTTTCCAATTAAATTAAATTGGAAAGAGAAAAAAATAAATGGTTTGGTTGATATTATAAATTTAAGTGTAAGGCTTTCCAATAAAATCTTCAAAATTGGATCCCAGGTTTCCCTTAAGTGGAAATGAAATAGTCACCAAGAATCACCTTGCCTTGCTACACAAAAATTTTCTTGGACAAAGTTCACCTCAAGTGGTTATTAGGAAAGACTGAAAAGCCAAAAGTGCCCTTTTTTGCAGTGCTAGCCCACCTAAGAAGGCTGATCTTTGTAAGCTCCTTTTCACAAGCACACAGACCCTCTCCTTAAGTGGCTAATGCCTTTTCACTTTGGTTAAACAAGTGACTGACTTCACTGCAGTGTGGTGGAAGCCCAAAAGCAGGGCTCATTCAGGATATATAGGTGGCTGAGATGGAGAGCATACAGCCTGGAGGGGAAGTTGATGAACAAGCAAATATTTCATAAGGCAGAATGAAATAAGTAAAACTATTAGAGCTAAATATAAATTATTTTGGAGGAAGGAGCAACTCAGTCTCCTAGGGACACTGTGAAAGACTGCAGGAGAATAAGTGGAAGAACTACAGTGCTGGGTGTTCATTACGTATTCATTCACTCATACATTCACTCTTTCAGCAAACTGTGTTCAGGGCCCACTATGGGCCAGGCGCTATTATTTATAGAAGATACATATTATTTATATATTTATCTTAACCAAGATAAAGCTCCTGCCCCTTAGTGCTTACATTCTAGTGAGAACACCAAACACAAACAAGCAAATATTGTTTTAGCCAGTGCTAAGAGCTCTCAAAAATAAAGCAAAATCAGGGCATAAAGAGTGACTTGTGGGGGCTCAAAGAGCATCTCAGAGGAAGGTACATTTGAGGAGAGGTCTGAATGCTGAGAAGAAGCAGGTTGTACAGATTTCCAGGCCGCAGTGAAGAGGTTAGGTTTTATGCCAAGTGGGTTTGAGGGTTTTAAAGACCAACAAACAACATCAACTTACTCATCTTCTTAAAAGATCAGTCATTTGGGCTTCAAAGGCTAGTTGACTACAAAGAGGCAAGAAAGGAAACAGGAGGAACCATTGGGAAGGTCTTAACACAGTCCAGGCCAGAGATGTTAGAAGTTGGTGTGAGACTGACAAAGGTGGAGGAGGTGAGAGTCAGATTTGGGGAAGTGTTTCACAGAGAGAGCAGTCAGCCAGAGCTGCTCACAAATTCAATGTGGAGAGCAGGAGGTTAAGCAGACACAAAGGTGACTTCTGAATTGTGGAGCTGAGTGGAAGGTGTCTTTGACTGAAAAGGGGAAGATGAAGGAAAAACAGGCAGGGAATGACTGAATCGAGAGTTGGCAGTACCTATTAGATATTCAGGTATCTTTTCTGTGATCAAGTATCTATTTTGTGCTAGATTCTTTAAGAAATGGAAGATGGAGAACAAGTATTTCAGGCTGAGATAATTCCCCAAAGAATTGAAAAGGCATGACTTGGGAACTGCAAATAAGATAATATGACTGGTGAACAGTATATGCAAAAGGATATACATGGTTGGGGGAAGCTGAGAAGATGATTTGGAGCCAGATGTTAGAGGACTCTCAACACCACTCTCTATTTTGTAGACAATGGAGAGTCACCAAATGTTCTGGAGTATAAAAGTAGTCCCCCAAACAATATCAGTTTTAGAATAGTAACCATAATGAGAGTATACAGAGATGGGCCAGAGAAGGGAAAGTATGGCAGTAGCCCAGGAGAGGGATAAAGACCAGAGATGAGCAGAGGTCTTGAGTATGGGAACAAAAAGAAAATGCCTCTTGAAATAAGACTCAGTACATCCCACTCCTGGGTACATACCCAATAGAAATGCATGTAAGTGTCCCCCAGTGATGGTTAAGTTCATGTGTCAACTTGGTCAAGTTTTGGTGTCTAGCTGCCTGGTCAAGCAAGCACTGGCCTGATTGTCACTGTGACGACATTCCACAGATTGAAATCATCAGTAAGTTGATTGCAGCTCTGGTTGATTACATCTACAAGGAACTAAAGAGATTGCCTTCAACAATGAGAGATGTCTCATCCAATCAGTTCATAGCCTTAAAAGGAGAACTGAAGATTTTAGTAGTCAGAAGGAAGAATTTGCATTTCTCTGTCTGCCAGCCAGCTATTCCTTATGAATTCATCAAAACCCTTCATCAGAGTTCCCAGTTTGTGGCCTACCCTATAGAATTCAGATTTGCCCATCCCCACAGTTTCATGAGTCAATTCCTATAATAAACCACATAATATTTACACACATATGTACATTATACATATCCTCTGGGTTCTGTTTCCCTGAAAACCCTAGCCAATACGTCCCAAAAGACACATTCATAATAGCTGAAGCCAGATATCCACCAAAATGCTAACAACAATAGAACTGAGAAGTAAGCTGTGGTATACCAATACAGTAGAACACTATCTAGCAAAAAACAACAACCAACTAGACACACAGCAACATGGACAAATCTCACAAACATTATGCTGAGTGGACAAAGTCAAGCACTAAAGAACACATGCTTCTACCTGGATTCTATCTGGATGAAGTTCAACAACAGGCAAAACCTATCTATGGGGCTAGAAGCCAGGGTAGGGGTTATCCTTGGAAAGGGGACAGTAGCCAGGAGAGGGACAGGCGTTTTCTGGTGTGATGTCGACATCTGTCTCTTGATCTGGGTACTGGTAACATGGCCGTGTTGGCAGACACTGCTTTCATTTACCACCATTTGCTGGCAGTTCAGTGGTAAGTGAGTCCATCAAAATGCTTTGTGCAATTTTCTATATCTCAATAAAAATTTTACATCAAAACAGTAAATTTCAAGGATGTGGCCAGGTGTTATATTATGGAGTACTGAGAGATCTCAAAGGAGAATATCCACCGTCAGGGCTTCTTCTTTCCTTACCTGAGCTGCAAACACCACCCCTGTCCCCCACTTTCTTAGTGATTTGGAGATCTGGGTGAGCAGTTGCCTGGGTTAGAAACTGAGAAGTCTGGGTCTTAATCATTCAGGACCACAGTAGAATTGGGAGTGGAGTTGGGGGGTGCATTGTACCAATAAAATAACAGATCATCATCAGTTTTCACAAAACAGTTCTGAACATGCAAATTCATTAAGAATCACAGAATTAACTTTTTTCTCTGTGTTAACTGGCCCAAGCCTCTTTCTCACCAAGAACAGAGGAAATTGGCACCCATCACATGGAGACAAGAAAAGCTTCCTGGTCCCTGACTCATCATTACTTTTGCACACCCATTTATCTTTCCAAGATTACACTCAATCTCCAATGATTGTGCCACAATTTCTTCAAAAGACTTCAGTGCAATCTAAGAACTCTAAAAAACTGTATTAAATTACAGTATTTTCTTCACATGCAAGATTTGATAGGAATGGGCTCGTCTTCTGCTTACCTACTCAAGCTCTTGGCTCACATACCTGAGAACAAACACACAGACATAATGAGCTCACAGAGACAATCCGCACTTCTGCTGAAATTCAGACTGTGGCCTAAGCCCCTCTCCCTTCTTCTGCACAAAGAGAGGTGACCCATGAAAGCTGCCAGCAGTAATATATCAAGAGCAGGGGCTGGGCATGATCTGCCCAGGTGCAGGCTAAAATAAGGGCTGCATAGTATACAGAGAATTTAAAATCAATTCTAAAATTGCCTAAAATTCAGCCTGCTTGTATTCATCACCACGTGCCACTCATGCCAGTGATTCTAAACAATGTGCATGATAAAATACTCTCCCCGTCCAAAAGAAATATTTTTTTTATCTAAGTTCTAACAGTCGTTGCAGTTATTGTTGGGTGTTAATACTATATTGTACATGTAAGCTTCAAATAGCGTATTTTAAAATTACTTCTGGTCTTGGTTTGCCAGGGCTGCTGTAACTCCTAAACTGATTGGCTTAACCAACAGGAATTTACTATCTGACAGATCTGGATGCCTGAAATGAAAAATCAAGGTGTCAGCAGACCACACTTTCTCTGAAGTCTGTAGCAGTCAGGTGGTGGTTTGCCAGCAGCCCATAACTCATTCTCTGCCTCCATCACGTGGCCATTTCTCTCCCATCTGTATCCTTCTATTGTGTCCCAATTCCCTGTGCATATAAGACACCAATCACACTGGGTTAAGGCTCTCCCTAATTCAGTTTGCCCTCACCTTAACTAACAGCATCTTTAAGGATCCTATTTACAAATGAGTTCACTCATAGGACTGGGGTTTAGGACTTGAACATGTCTTTGTGGGGGGATATGACTTAATCTATAACATATCCTTTAATAAGTATTTTTCTTTACTTGGAAGTTAAGCTAAAGAATCCATTTATATCTTCAGCTGCCATCACATAAGGATGCAGCTACATGCATCTGTTTTGAAAGTTAATAATGGTAGAGAAGCATTTGAGTTTTCTTTAACTGCCTGCTTCGAGCACAGATAGTATCTCCAACTGTATGGTGCTACAGATGCCTGCATTTAAACAAAAGATTCAAAATAAATAAGGAGAGTGCAATGACTGTGTGGTGGGTTGATTTATATATCCCAATTTAGACACGTTCTTAATCTTAATCTATATTTGTATGGATATGAACCCACAATAAATAGAGTGTTTTTGAAGATGCTATTTTTAGGTAAGGCATGGCCCGACTGAATGAGGGTGGCCTTAACCCCCGTTCCCGAGGCCTTTATAAAGAAAGGAAACAGGAAGACAGTAGTATGAGAAAGTCAAAGGAAGTGCCAGGAACAGAAGTCAATGGAATCTGGAAAGGCAAAGAAAAGAAGAGTAAGATCACCAAAGGAGGCAGAGATGCAAGCCAAGGAACCCCAAGCAACCAGCACCAGAATACAGGAGAAAGCAAGCCTTGCTGATACCTTAGTTTAGCTTAGATAGCTGGATACCTTAGTTAGCTGGAATTCTCCCAGCCTTCAAACTGTGAGCCAATAAATTACCATTGTTCAAACCAACCCATTGTGTGGTATTGGTCACAAGAGCATGGTAAACTAAGACAGTTTTTAAAGACAAAGAAGCAGAATATGAGTTACTTCAATTCTGTCATTTTGTATGACTACTTGGAGTTCTTATTTGTGTTTGAAATTTGAAACAGCGCAAGCTGCAAGGTGTAATCTTTTTGTTGATAAGGGGAACTTTGGCTCGTGCATGAAATATTTTACTGGATTTGAAGACCCTCTTTAAAATTAAATTTTATTTTTCTTCTTTTAATTATAAAATGTTTTAAAACTAAAGAAGAAATAGAGAAAGAAATAAATATTACTAATAACTATTATAAGGTTGTTATTGAAAATAATTTTGTTGCATAGTTGAGGGAAGGTGTTAAAAAAACTTTCGCGCTAGATTCAAATTTTCTAGGTATCCACTGGCTATTAAGATTAAAACGTTCTCATTGTTGCTTTAAGAATAAGGCCAGTTGAAAAATCTAACTCAAAAACAAATAGATGAATATAGGTAAGATGAACAACCTTTTGTTTTATGGCTTTTTAAAATAGACCTCTACACTTGATCAATGAACTACACAAGGCAGGCTACTTACTGGTGGCAAATGTGTGTGTTTATATTCCAATGCATCTTCATTGTGTCATCCAGTCATGTTTGTGAACACACGAACAGTATTGAGCCAAAGTACCCAGCTCAAAATCCTATGCACAGAGGCAAGATCCCAGGAATCAGAAACTAACGTTTTATTCCTGACACAAGCGCCATCTACCAGCCATGTAGCCTTGGGCAAGTAACTCGAGAAAAAGCAAGGCTCAATTTAATCATGGGTCAACAACGCTTAAGTTATGAGTGATGTAACTGGGCCTGGAAAAGTTGTATTGTCTTTCCCATATTACAGTCAAACCTAGAGGCAGATATTTAATGCCACTATCCAAAAATATTATCAGTCCATAAGCATCATCTCTCCCAGAAATAAAAGCTGTATAAAACATTTATTGGGGAAAAGAATTCTGGTAGGAGAGTTGGAAACTGAAACAGGGAGAAGAACAAAAAGAAATGCATGGTGGGTAGGTGAGCAAGTTATTGCTGTGGGCAACTGAGGTTCAATCATGCGAGAGCCCTCTGGGCACCTCTGCGGAAAACACTTATAAATGTCCCACCTATGGGGAAGGAGGTGAAGTATTTATTTCCTAGCTTTTATCCTTTCTTGGTTCAGGGACAATTATGTGAGCATTAAGTACCCAGCTATGTCTGTCTGCCCTTTGAGTGAATTGAGAAAAACCTATGTCCAGTGAAAGCCCTCAGGCAGAAAGTGAGAGATGACTGCAGTAAGAAGGCATCAGAATGTGCAGATGTGGGCTCATCCAGAGACAGATAAATAACAGGATATAATGAGGAGCTTGAGTTTGAAATGTCTCTAGCATTTATGACCTAGGAGTTGGACATTCTCAACCCTACCACAACAGGTATTTACGTAGTAGATTAAAGATGGTCACATGTATTCTTTGCTACTTCTTCCATTAAGAGGCCAAGGTAATTCCCCTTCCTTAGCCTCTGAGCTGGCCTTAATGACTGACTTGACCTTACAGCTTCCACTCATGCCACTGTAGGGCACTTTAGAAGCCCTGAGCCAACACATCAGCCACTAACTCCTCTGATACCCCCTTTTGGGAGATGCCATATTTAGGCACTCCCTTCCAGAGCTCTCACTGAGTTCAGCCTTCCAGTTACCCCAGGAAAGATGCCAGAAGTGGGTGGGAAACCATCTTGGACCCTTCAGACTGGCCCTTCTGCTAGTGGCAAGTGGCTGCAGTCAATGCTACTGGGGACAGAAGCCCTTTCAGAAGCTACTCAATGTAGCCCTTTCTGAATTCCTGATCTAAGAAATCATGAGATACATTAGTTAGTCAGTTATTAGTTAAGACATTAAGCTTGAAGATTGTTTCTTACCCAGAACTTTATCATTAGAACCATCTAAACCATGTGGCTACACAGTACCACAGCACTCACTTAGAGCCAATCAATTTAAAGAAACTTCCTTTCCAACCTGTATTCTGTTCTCTATTATTGGAGAATAAGGACAAGTTGTAGTTCAAGTTTTCCTGCTTTTGTAAATGGTAAATATTAGCCCAACCGTGTCATTGAGCTCCCATCTGGGAGAGTAATATGTGGTGCACTTTTTTTCTGTTATTAAGTTTCGGTTTGGGTTTTTTATTTAACAGGCTGGTCTCTGAAGAACCAGTTTCAAATTTCCTTTCTGTGACTCATTTAATAGAAAAATAGGAATGAGATACACAGAAATATTTTGCTTGTCTCACAATCACTTATTTTACCCACTGCTTCCTGGGGTGACTCACTTAACTTTACGCGCAAACATAATAAAACTTTCTATTAGCCAGAATTTGGTGCTTGAATATAAGGCACAAAGTCTCTTCCCTTTCCAATCCACTAGAAGAGTTGAAAATTCTTTTTCTTTTCATTTTTTCAGGTTTTAGGTAGACCAAAAGACATCCTTGGGAGCCAAGAGAGTTTCCAGTTGATTTCCTATTTCTCCTGCTATACCTGAGAATAAAGGGAATAGAAATAAGAACAAAAAAGGAAAAAAAGAATTAGGAATAATGGGGTCTTACAAGGGCTCCACCTTAGGATCGCAGTGGGAGGTAATACGCATGAGGGCCCTGGGTTTCAGGGAAAGGTTTAATAACTACCCCAAGTAAAACCTGGGTGGCAAGACCAGCTTTTGAACCCAAATACTCTGACCCTGATAGTCATCTCCCAAGCCCCGATGATAATTGAGCATCAGGTTTGGAGGGGCCTTTTTGCACTAGCCTGTTAGATACTGGTGCACCCAAAGTAATTATTGGATAAAGACCCAACAGCATGTTCTCTCTCCCCTCCAGGTGCCTGGATGAGAGATAGCCGTGCCCATTCCATTCTGGGTGGTAGCATTTATCATTTATCACACTGTATTGTCAATTCTGGCCTGTTTCCATGTATGTCCCTCTGACATTCTTGTAAGCATCTCATCATGTCGTTGATATATTATAAAAGACCTTTTTATAATCTTTCTATCCCCAGTGCATGTTACAGAAGAAGTAGTCTTTGGATGCTTTTGAATGAATGCATGATTCTACTGAGAGCCACTGTTTCCTAGGGCAGTGGTTGGTGGAAATGACATGATTGGTGGAGCAGTAAACTGAAAAGGGCATAGTGGATACCACTTCTAATCCCTAGTACAGAAAAACTCGAAACTTTCGAACTTTCAGGTTCAGGAAATACTGACTCCATTTCTAATTCAATCAATGGTCAATTATTGACAACTGCTCTGTGCTAGACTTACATGATCATACAAACAGGGCACACTCAGAGCCACATCCCTGGACCTAATGGCTGGTGTTCCTCCTCGCCCACCCTCTGCTAAGGGACCTCATCTAATCACATGACTTGACCATCTATAGTCTGACAACTCCCACATATATATATCTCTAACTTAGGCCTCTTTTCTGGGTGCCTGACTCTTGAATCCAAGTGGGTATATGAGAGAATGCCCAAACAACTTGCAATGGGAGGATAAAAGAGAAAAAGAATTATTTCCACATTGGAGTGGAGATGGGGGTCAAAGATAGTTTCATAGGGGAGAATGGGATATTGAAGATAGTATTTCAAGAGGAAGGAAAAGGGAGAAGATGGTGCTCCAGCACACAGATTTACAGATGTCAATAAGGCAAACCTGGGGAAAATTCAGGGAACACATGACCACAATAAAGGAATCATTTGAGGAAGTAGCAGGACATAAGACTGGATAGGTAAATGGGAGCAAATGTTAGACAAAGGAGTTTAAAATTTCTTCTGTAGGCAGTCAGGACCCATGAGAGATTGTTCAGGAAAAAATTCCAGGCTTGTCAGCAGGAATGATGAAGTGAAGAGAAGAGTAGCTTGGGGTGAGTAGAATGGTCCTGATGAGAGAGCAGGGGGACTATAGCAAAGCAACATAAGGGAAGGCAGTGCAGGAATGCTAACTGAAAGATGGGGTAAGAAAAATGTAGCATATATAATGGTGCCAAAGTTTTGAGACTTGATCGTTAGATGAGTGGTGAAGTCACTACTCAAGATATGAGTAACAAGGTACCCTTCCAAAAGAATATCCTACCAGAGACTGCATCTCACAATATTCATTACTGTTTTTCCCTCCATGAAGAGAGTTTCCAGTTAACTTAATATAAACAGTGAAAGAAAATCTTGAAGCAGATCTTCTCTGTAACATTCACTCACACACATAATTAGAAAATTATACAACTAATCTTACAAGTTCAGGAAGGGTAGGAAGGACTTTATAATCCTTGGAGACCTTTTATAAATTTTTTTTCTTTTACAGATTTTGAGAAAAGCCTATCTCGTCTCTTGGTATACAGTGCTGCTCAGTAGAGTAAAACTTGTAGCTCATAAAAGAGTATGGGTCTCCTGGGAAGGAAGGAACTACTGCTACCTGAAATTTCAAATTGGGAGACTAGTGAGGAGGACCAGAATGACTGGCCAAACCCCATGGAGAAGGAATAAGGAAGGATAACAGAGACACAGAAATAAAGGCCAATGCAAGACAGGGTCTAACACCTGCACTAAATTGCCTCTCTACTGCGTCTCTGATCTCTGTTCTGAGTGCCTAGCAGGTATGCAATAAAAGGATGCAAATGAACAAATGAATGAAAGCAAAGCAAATGTCTTCTTGCTTTATTATTTAATGCAGTCCTGCTAAGTGAGTAGATGGCAAAACCAAGAATAAGATGTTTGACTGTGTCAAGTGAAGTTTCATCAACTGCTACTGTTTGTTTCAAGAAGAGTCCCAAGGGTATAGGTAATGAAACTAAGTATAACCATGAAGTAGAAGAAAGAACTCTGGATAACTCCAGGGTTTTTAAGTCAAATCCTAATCCTTGAATGAATTTCATGACTCTTCTGTGTGCTTTAAATTGTACCCCTAAATGATCATCACTGCCTGTGCAAGCTCTTGAGTTCCATGAATGCTAAACGCTGAAACCCTCAGTTAGCTGGTGATCTAGACTGATGAGAAAGAGCAAATGGGCATCCCCAAATACTCCTATCTGGAATTTTGTTAAACTCGTCACACATGTAAGGGCATGCCTTGGATTCTGTAGACAATTCTCAAGTTTCACCATAATTGGGCCACTCTAGTCCAACTGCATTGACAATGTTACACTATCATGGTGAGTCCTTTTTGAAGGGATGACATTGCACTCATTATTGTGAGAGGCATTTTGCAGCACTGCATGACACAGAGAGAAGTAAATATTTCATACACATTATAGGGAACCAATCTCAAGACACACAATTTAAAACACTGTATTGTGAAAATTGCCTTCTAAACTCTAACCTCTATATAAATATAAGCTAATAATGGCGGCAGCCACAGCAAATACCAGGAAATTCAATTAACTTGAACATTCTCCATTTAAATGTTCTAGTTAAACAGGGTGTTTGGGGGCTTTCTCAAATCGTCTTTTTTAATGAAGTTAATTTTCAGACATGAGAATCACTCATGGCCGAGTGTTTGAATTCAAGTTTCCCTGAAAGCCAATCAATAGAAAGCTTGTGCCTTAAACACAACAGGCCAATGGGATTATAATCATATATAGAGACACTGACAAACAACTACACAGCTAGTGATGTCTCTTAGTAGCCCATTAAGGGCCTTTATTAAAATGTAAAGAGAGCTTGTTTTTACATCATTAACTACAATAGTGCAAAATATAAAGTGGCCCAAAAATTCAATAAGAGAAGGCTTAGGAAATTATGATACATCACACCCTATGATATTCTGTTGTAGAACAATTACAAACAACCATTGTAAATGGAAGAGTGTTTATGACAAAGTTAACTGAGACTGGCACAATATAAAAATTAATCCTACAAAAACCTCTGTAATGTACAAATGCAGGTATATAAGGAGCAGAAAGGAACATCATATTTCTTTGTTTTAAAAAAAGTTTTCTTCCTTTTTACTGTGATGCTGTCTCTGCAATATAATACATAAAGAGGAAGAAATGGAAAATATAATTGTAAATTAACCACGTGCAAAGACATAGACACTCTAAAAGAATGCAACTTGAATTCAAAACTCTGGTTTCGGGGAATCAGTGGGCATAAAGTCATCCTGAGCTTCGCAGCCTAACTGTCTGTTCAGGTGAAAAGCCCGGCATCAAAACCAGACACAGATGCCAACAAAATATCCTGTAATTATCTAACAAAAACCAGTGTCATTCTCACCTTCTCTTCTAAAGATAGCAAAAATAACAAAGGAAACTCTGATGCAAAACTTTTTTCTCATCTCTTGAACTGTATTTTTTTTCTTATGAAATTTTCTGAGTAAGTGTGGGGTTATTTCAGGAGAAGCTCTGTCCGCCGGCCATGTGCTGCACAGCAGCAGCTGCCAACCCCCTCGTTATTTTTGATAGATTACTCAGAAAAAGCAGAGTACTGACCATTATCTAAAGAATCTGCAGGTATGGAGTAATCCTTCACATCCTATCAGCCTAACAATGGAGAGAGAAATTTCATAGGAGGAATGTAGAGAAAACGCGCTCAGTATTTTGTCTTCTCTTTCATTTACAGTGCTTTAATTGCTGGGGTTTTCTGTTCACAGGGTTTCTTTCATTTCATAAGGTGAGGCTCAGGTGACCCACAAATGATTAAATTCTCTTGCAGAAACACCTCAACTCCACTCCTGTGTGCCCTGATGACAGCTCATGGCTTTGATCCTCTGCAAATAGCTTTCCTCTTTTCTACAGCAGAGTGAGGTGTCTGCTTCAGCCAGAATGGCTGAACAGAAGTCACTGCTTCCCTCTAACAGCTGGCCCCGGACAAGCAGTGTTACAGGGTCTTCCTTTTCCTCTCTAAGCCTTGCTGGAGAGGAAGATCATTGCCACTTAAGATGTTTTCAGAAAGTTAAAAAAAAAAAAAAAAAAAAATGGAGAAAAGGATAGCCTGGTTCTTAAAGGGGTAACCCTTTTATTGGCCAATTATTTATTTACTTCATGGAGAGAGGAGCTTGCAACCAGCCCTTAGGAGGTTGCTAAATTGGCCTGACTTCAGGCATGGTGGAAGAGGGTTGCCAAAGGGGGGGCCGGCTGTTTGGGGAGCTGATGGTTACTAGGCAACCAACCCAGCTCCTACACAAAACTCAGTACCCACCTCATTTTGCTCTCCTAGGAATAAAATATACATCGAGAATAGCTTGTATTTTACACTGGTTAAAAATTAAAATATTCTAGCACTTTCTTCATTTAAGTGACGGGGAAGCTATGATTGTCAGAGTGTTTATCATTGGCTTTGAAAAATACAGACTAGATGAGAAAAATTCCAAGTTACAGACTGTTAGGATTGAGCTGGGAATTAAGAGGCCATCTTCTCCCATTGACAACTACATGGAAGGTTCATCTTCTATGGAATCCCTGTCATTTAACCACAGGTGGTTTATTGCTTTATGACCTGCATAAATTCACTTTTATAAGGGATGGTTTATTGCTTTATAACCTGCCACGCCTTTGAACAGCTCTGGTTGTTAGCAGATTCCTTTCTCTTTGCCACATTATTATTTTTATAGCAGAAGATATACAGACTCATGGATAAATATTAGAAAATACATAGTAAAAAGAAAGAAAATATACTATTACTATTTTAAACCCAACCTTAGCAAATTTTCTTTACTTGTGCATATTTTTTACATTTATTTCCTTTTCATAAAAATTGTATACCATTCAGACTGCTCTGGATTTTTAAAAATCTATCAGTACATTTTTAATATATAGTTACATCATCTTTTTAAGAAAGTGCTTTCACCTATCACGCTGAAGTCTGCCTCCTGGAGTAACTTCTACTCATTAGTCTAAGATGTCTTCTGGAATAATGCAGAATTATCTACTCCCTCTTCTACGCAACAGATTCCAAGACTCAGTGCAAAGAGTCTTGGGAGTTTTATTCAGAAATCCTGGTACATGACCCTGGGCAAATCACTTCACCCTCTGTATAAATGGAGATCTGTCCTTTTGGGCATATATGTATATACATTTATATATATATATAATAAACACATGCATACATAAATAACATGCATATACCTATATTCATGTATACATCTCTGCTTTGTGTATGTGTGTATGTATCACCAACATCCCATAGGACATGGCTGTATCTAACTACATCTTAGTTAATGGCTACAGGGACTGTCAAACTTTTTATTTCTTTCAGTTAAGAAAAATATTTCCTATTTTTATATTTCTGCTCTGAACTTTATTCTTTTGCATAGAGGTGATAATATCAATCTTAAGGCACATGGTGAGGCTCAAATGAGCTCTTTAAAGTTCTTTGTACATTGCAATTCATGGACTCATGATGAGAGGGACAGCCTCTCAAACATTTACAACAACCACTGGATTTCAGTTCATTCGACAGCAATGCCCTAAGCTGCCAGAAACTATACATACAGATGATAAAGTGTAAAATAAATGCACTTCTTGACCTAATGAGATTGGGTTCTGGTTTAAAGATATGGAAGAAATGCAAAAGGAGCTGAGAGCAAAACTCCCAGAAAGAGCAACTTTCAATAGGAACAGGGCACACTCAGAAATTTGATTCTTGCAACCCCTGGTGTTCTCAAGAAGAGCAAATGGAAATCGCTCCAAGAAGATAAAGGGAACCTGGCCAGTGCCCACACCATGATTGTATGTTAGAGATACCCCTGGGCTTTGAATGTTGTTTTCTCCTGGACTTGGCTGTTCAGGTGTAATTGGACAATGTGTGTTTATTCAGTTGCAAACAATTAGGCCATAGCTCGATAAAGGTTTCAGACCCACACTTGGGCGTATCCCCACCCCCAGTGCTTTCCAGTCCTACCCTGGCTCACTTTGAGCTACACCAGCATGAAAATGACACCGGTAACTGGGGGTCCCCAATTTTAATCTTAAGGATGGCACAGCAGGCAGGGGATTAGCATCAGGCTCAGAAAGAACATATCCTGGAGGCATTATATCTTTAGTAAGCCCCTCCCTCCAAAATTACCCACAGCATATTTTATATTTCCCAGGTCTCCAGTAGCACTAGCTGTAGTGAATTTCTACTCTAACATCTGCAGGTCCATGAGGCTGAATGTTTCATGGCAAGGTAAATCCAATTAAGTCTGCTATAGAGAACACCTCTGAAAAACTAGCCCAATAAATGCACAGAGCCCTGCATTCCATCATCCTAACAGATATTTGTGGCTTACAATATTTGGGGAGATGAATCACCCCCTTGCTTTATTTTATTTCTGTTTTTTTTAAAGAAGCAAACACTTCTTCTCACCACCTCCCCTGCCCTCTATATTTCTTTATAACAAGTGAAGCCTGGCTCCCAACTTCGATTCACCAGTAAGAGGTCCACAAGCAGTCCCCATCCGGACTCCCCCAGCTCCTCCATTAGAGCATAAAGAACCCCAGAGCTTTGTTCTAGGACATCAAGAAAATAAGAAAGGAGTGTGGCTCAAGAGCACTGCAGGCTCACAAGTGCCCACCCCACCGTCTGCAGCCTGGACCACCAGGGCCCTCTGCTCTTTCCTCAAAGCCTGGGCGCTCAGTGCCCCGCCTCCAAAGACGCCCTGCTGGCCTTCCCTCCTCTCCGTAGGTCTGCCAGCCTGCAGTGTGCAGGGGCTTGATTCCGGGCTGCTGTGAACTCAGTACCCTCTTCCCATCCTAAAGTCGGAGGCCACCTTCTTTCTCGGAGATAAGTTCAGCTGACCTTGTAGACCAACCAAATCACCCAAAATCTTTAAATAAAAATAAAGGCTTAGAACTTTATTTCCAGGTGCAAAGCTTAAATCTCATCCTCCATCATAAAAACGGCTTCATCTCCTCAGAAAAAGAGTTGTTCAAGAGCCCCCTGCTGAATCAAGGCGGTAAAGTCACAGGTCACAATAAAAATTAATTATTGTTCTTATAAAGGGAGACCAAGTTACATCTTAGACAGTGTATCCAATATCAAAAAGTTACCCTCTTTACTTAGAAAATAATTGGATATAAAATCAGACCCTTCACACTTATTGCCTCTAAGTTAAAAGCCTTACTGCATCTAGGTTTGCACAGGTTAGAAAGTAAGAAAAATATTAGGATAACAGGAGTTGGAGGGTAAAGGTCCTCAGAAAAGGCAACAGAATTCCATCTGAGGTTCTTTCTAGCACTGTAAATGACAGGGTGGGATAATCTTATAACGTGGTCCTGACTCAGAGATGAATGGACGGATCTGTCACATTTCTGAGCCGTCCGTGGCTCCTGCCTTCCCTTCCCTTCCACACTGGACCACAGTCTGAAGACTCCACTGCTTAAATGTCTCTCACACGCATTGCTGCATTTCAGTTACCCTTGCTGGGACTGCAGGATGATCTCCCCTGGTTTCTTCCCCAGCTGATATTCAAGAGCTTCCAAACTATTCTTTCTGCTTCCAGTTACAACCCCTATCAATTCATAAATAATTAATCCATCCATTACTGCAGCAAGTTTCTTGAAAGGAAATGCTGAATTTATTAATCCTCTGTACCCAAACTCTCCGTGACTTCTTTGGCCACCTGAATTAAATGTAAAGTTCTGAGTTCTGGGTGAAGGTGTTCTTCCTTTCTCTGTCTGTCCTGTCTCTCTCGTACACACACAACACACACAAACGCAACACTGTGTAGGTGCATATACACATGCATATATTGACATCTTGTTTTCACACCCCCCCCCCATATAACCCAGAGGCCATGCAATGAAATTTGATGACTCAGACTAGCTGCATAAGAAAAGATCTTTCCAAGGTGCCCAGGGTACTGTGCAAAAAGTACGAATGATCTAGATAGGAATCCTGAACATAAACAGCTTAAAATCTGCTGGGTGTTGAGCAACCAGGACCAGGCTACCATAATCAGTCAAGGTGGGGAACTGAGTCATCTTAGCTTCTTAGCTTTTAATCATCTGCATCTCAAAATCTATTTGTCTATTTAAAAAGGGCCCTGTCCTCCCTGACCCACTGTCCTAGTCCATTGCTCTGCCAGAAGCCAGAAGGCTGAACAGCACTGCTTTTTGTTGGATCTTTTGACTGGGCCATAGTTGAGAGATGGAAAGCTGGATAAAGCCCACTTGGGAGTCCAAGCCTTAAATGACATAAACTTTTCTTAGGAGAGGAATGTTGTCCTTTCAATTTGAATTCATAAAACCTGACTTTAAAAACTTCTTCATTTTAAAGCACTGTTTTTCCATTCTAAATTTATAATTGTTTTGGTTTCTCTTGCATTTCATAACGTTTTTTTTTTCATACTATCTGTCTTGCTCTATTTCTGTCCTTCAGATGTATGTGCCTGCAGCAAATGTACTTAGAAATGTATCCCCCACAGACTGAGCCTGCATGGAACTCGCACAAAGTGGATGGAGGATGAAGAGACAATCCATACTGATTTTTCTTCTCCATCAGGGTCTCTCTTTGGGATTCTGTTTCAAAACTGCATTATCAGACGGAAGCAGAGAGTTACAGGGGCAGGGAGGCTGGCTGAGCAAAGAATTCCAAAATAAATTTAAAGATCTTTTTCTTTCTCCTCCTTTTTTTGATAGAACATTAACCAAATCATAAAGAGTGCCACATTCAAACAATTCAAGAATATTTCTATTATAAAATAATCATTTCATTAATATTTCTATTATAAAAAATAAAAATAAAAGAGAAAGCACTTCCTGAAAAAGACATGGTGAGGAGGGCAACAGAAATCAAAAGAATCCTCCCAACCCAAAACCTTATAATTGATATCAAATATATTTGGCTGAAGAAAGTGCTTGCAAAGATGAGGAATTTTCAAATTCTGGAAAAGGGGCAGGACGTGCGGCCACGTTCCCTCCGTGCGTGGGAGCTGCCTCTGGGGGCCAGCCGCGCCCACGTGGGTCATGGATCTGGCAAACACATTCTTTCCTCTGCCCTCCTTCTTCCTCGCAGGAAACGACCCCCCTCAAGGCAGAAGGGGGTTAACATCTCCTGAGCACCTGTACCGCGGCAGCGTCAGTCTTTAGAACAAAACTAGTTTAAAAACCCACCGCCGTTTTCTCAATAACACGGGGAGAGGGGAACAATGATCCCCGTGGTGCAGAAAAGGAAATGAGGCGCCAGAGACTGAATCCACTGCCCAGCCTCACCCAGAGGGTGAGCGGCAGGCCTGGTTTTAGATCCCATCTTAGAGTGGATTTCCCCAAACCCAGTCCTTGAGGTAAGGGCTTGAGAGCAGGTCGTTTTACGCGGAAGGTGATGGCTGCGAGCAGGAGGGAGGGGGCTGGGGGACTGAGGCAGGGAGAGGTAGCGAGGGGCGTTCCTGTGTGGGCAGGGGGGCTTCCTTCTAACTGGGGATCCCTGTGGAACCACGCGGGCGCACCCGGGAATCCCCTCCCCGAGAACCGTGAGCCTGGGGGTTACCTCCACGCACCCACCCCACGACCCCCTTGGATGCAAAAGCAGGTGGTGGCGGACAAAGGTCAGTGCCCTGGGGATGGACCACAGACCCGTTGGCATATTTAGGCGGAACCGAGGGGGGTGGGGTAGGACCTGGGAGGCACCTGCACACCAGCTGTGTTTTCAGGGTCCGCACTCGCCCCCCACCCCCACCCCCACCCTAACGTGCTCCCCCTACAGCCCCACGTGGCCACACACCAGCCTCGGGCACTGCTTCCTCCTGACTCCTGCGGCTCTCCTTCCAAGCCTCGCTAAACCCCCTCAAGCCAGTTCTCAAAGCCAGGTTCTCAGTAGGCCGTGGAAACTTGCTGGAAATGCAGATTCTCGGGCCTCGTATGACTCAGAATCAGGGTGGCGCCCCAAAACCGGGTTCCAACAAGCCCTCCAGGAGGTCCGGATGTGCTCTTAAATTCGAGAACTACTGACATCTCAGGCCTTCCACATTAACTTCCACTCAAGGAGAGCAGCCGTTTTAGTTTCCCTCCGCTGTGGCAAGTACCCCACTAAGGGGTGGCTTACCTAGGGCAACCAGCTGTCTTAGGGTTTCGAGGCTAGGAGGCTCGCCTCCTCCCTGGGTCTGCAGAGCTCGGGCGCCCCGGGTTCCTCCTCAGCTTTCCCGCACCTTTCCTTTCTCTTCCAGCTGACTTCCGACCTCGGGCTCCTGTGTGGCTTTTTCTCTAAGGCCTCCGGTCTTAGAGTGGTTTAGTTGGCCGCCCCTCCACTCAAAGCAACGTCTGCAAAAGGCGCTGCATACTTACGGTGGGTTCACATCGCCACCGAATGGATTAAGATTAGGAACATGCTTTTTCTTGGGTACGTCATTTGATCTGCCACAGCAACCTGGAAACTTTTTTGAAGATTTTAATTTTTTTTAATTAAAAAAAAAGTCAAACAAAACAAAAACCTGATTGGACCATCAAAAAAAAAAGCGTAGATTTAACATCAATCATTGTTCTACAACAGAGATTCTGGGGGACCACAGACCTCTGCTGCCACCAGGGCTTTCTGGATAGAATTGAGAGGATTCATGAATTTATATGGGGAAAAATACATCTTCACTTTCACTAAACTCTACAGAATTGTATTGGCAATACCTGTGACTTTATCACCAACAAAATCAGTGATACGTATATGCCACATTAGAGTTGTTGCACTTATCTCAAATATGCCCTCTGCTCATTACCATTTAAATCTTGTTATTTAAAGTGTTAATAAGGCGGGCCACTATGACTCAGCAGGCAGAGTTCTTACCTGCCATGCCTGAGACCCAGGTTCTATTCCCGGTACCTGCCCATGCAAAAAAAAAGGAAGTCTTAATAAAGGAGCCAAGAAGTATAAGACAGAGAGAGGAGAAGCGGGAAGAGGAATGGTAGGGAGGAGGGATTGGCACTTTAAAAGACTCAGAGAAAGAAGTAGAGGAGAAGGAAAGTTCAGCTTAAAGAAAAGGGATTAAAATAATTAAATTACATTCATACACAAATAAATATTAAGCATGGATGCTTATATCTCAGTGAACAATTGCATATCAAGTGCCTGCTCTGTTTCAGGCAGGATGGTAAAAATCGTAAAACATGGCCCTTTTCTCAAGAAGCTCAATTTAAACCTCATCTAATTAAAACAAATATTTTCATCAAGCAAATATGAATCCATCAAACACTACAATGACTTTTAAATTAAATATGTAGTGCCAGGATGCAAAAAGCATATAATTTAGTTGATCAGATGAGGTATGAAACCATTTGAAATTACAGGGTGTGCATGATAATCCAATTCCTAATAGGACAGGATGTGTTACAAGGCTCTGAGGAGGGAGGGGTCCCTGAGGGCTGGAGAGAACCGAGAGCATCCTAAGGAAGGAGAACTTAAGCTTTCCCAACCCGGAAAACTCAAAGGTAGGAGGGGGCAAGGCATCAGGTTGGGAAGATGGCAATTAGAGCAGTGTGGCCAAAGCAGAGGGACTCTGTAGGGTCATAAAGAGATTACACAGGAGGTTCGTTTACAGCCAGATTTTATAAGGTTCCAAGTACAGGCTGAGTCTAAAGTTCTATGAGCCAACAAGATCGTTTTAGAATTAGTAAATAATGAATCGTCTTTTTCCTTCCACAATGCTGTCACCACAGATTCAGATGCTGATTAAGGTTCTCAGTCCCTGTTGGGGGTGGAGGTGGGGGGAGGTGAGGGGTGAAGGTGGAGGTGATATTAATGAGTCTTAAAAAAAAGAGGTAGGACCAGCAGTACTAGCCGTCAGTCTTATATTCTTTATTCCTTCCTCTTTCCCCCACATCATCTGTTTATTTGAAGAAAAATAGGCTTCAGAACGTGGGGTGAACCTCTATTTGAATGCAGGTGTAATTTCCTGTCAGCTATGAGCCTACGAGGCCCTCTAGAGGTTTAATGGGATATGTTAGCACAAGAATCTTCTAAGATTGGTTCTCAACCTTGGTTGCACATTGGAATCACCTGAGAGGTTTCAGAAATTCTGTGGCTGGGTCCCACCCCCAGGTATTGTGATTTAATCAAATTGAATTGTGGCCTGGATATCAGCATGTCTTAAAGATTTCCCAGACTTATAACTATTCTTAAAATTAGGTAGTTAACCCTCTAACTTTGTTGTTCTTTTCCAAAGTTGTATGGCTATTCTAGGTCTTTTGCATTTTTTAAATGAATTTTAGAATCAGCTTATCAATTTCTACCACAGAGAAATGCCTGCTGGGATTTTGACTCGGGTTGCTTTGAATCTGTCGATCAATCTTGGGGAGAAGTAACACCTTAATGGTATTGAGTCTTTGACCCATGGAGATGGTGTCTCTCTTTTACTTAGGTCTTATTTAATTTCACTCAGCATTGTTTTATAATTCTCAGGATACAGGTAATCAAAGAACTGGAGTCCTCATATACTGCTGGTGCGAATAAAAAAATGATACAACCACTTTGGAAAAGTTTGGCTGTTTTTGGAAGAGTTAAATATACACATATCATACAATACAGGCATTCCACTCCAAGTGTTTACCCAAGAGAAATGAAAGCATCCGACTATACAAAGACTTGCGCACAAATATTCGTGCACTTTTGACTGTAAGATAGTTAAAGGTGGGTATAAAAATGCACATAAATATTCATGCACCTTTATCTGTAAGGTACGTATGAAAAGTTGTCGTCATCTATTAGTCAGCAAAGAGTTTATATCATTTTTGCAAATATAACTTGATAAATGCTGGGATAGATGATGAGATGCTAAAAGCCAAGCTTCAGAAAGGAGGGCAAAAGCAGCATTTCTTCCTAAGGAAAGAAAAAGCATTGTTGTTCTAGAAAGAAAAAAGGAAAGATGAGAGGTTGGGTAGGGAAAGAAAAGCAAGCAAAGTAGAAGGTGGCTGGGACCAGATAAGAGGATAATATAGCAAAGAAAATGGTGATGCTTGCAGTTCCATTGCAAAGTTCTTTATATCTGTCCTCCTCTGAAACTCCCTGAAATGTCCCATAAAGTGCACAGTGCTGACCAGTACCTTGGATAGGTGAGTTTTCTGTAAAATCTAAAGAAGTTGTCAACTTTCATGCATCATGGGGCACAACAGACTGGAAGTATGGGCAGCAGAAGTCTGGAGGCAGAAAGGGCACTGAGAACTGAAGCCTCCAGACATTCTTAAACAACATTTTATATTGAGTCTTGGGCATCAACCAGGTATGGAATTGGTGGCGTGGGTGGGACTGTGAGAAATGAGCTCCACCAAGGCATTAAAACTTCTTCCATACAAGCAGAGTCTATATGAGGTTCTTCTTCTGGACATGAAGGAATAACCGCCGCCTTTTATCATCTGGCAGTGGGCAGAAAGGGGATGTGTGTGAGTCATCCAGAGCAAGGCTGGGGTGTCAAATCAGCACAAGGAACAGGGATTCCCTTGAGGACAGCAGAGAAATGAAAATTGGAAGGAAAGAGAGTCCAAATCAGCATGGCAAAAGATATTCACAGGCAGAATAGGAAATAAAGAAGAAAGGTCAGGAAAGGAAATGACCCTGTTACAGAACTGAATTTTGAACAGTAATATCATGACATTTCATATTTCATAGCAGCTGTGTGTTAGGAGAGATGGTGTATCTCTGAGGACACTGGCATCCATACACTGAGGGGAAACATAAACATTTAAAGCATTGCCAATGGGACTCGCTGACTAGGAGCAGAGACCAGACAAAATTCAGCTTTCAATAATCATAATACTCTTCCAGGGGATTGGGCACCATGTCTTTAGAATGATGTCATTTCTCAGAACACAGTTCCCAATGATATATCACATCATGCTGTTAGGGGATGGACATTTCCATGTATAACATTGCACAAAGAAGTACTTCTGTAAAATGTAGTGAGAGAAATTGAGTTTGTGGACACTGGAGGAGGCACAGGAAGGCAAGGGCCAAGTCACATAGTTATCCCAAGGTCATGGAATGGAATTTCTATCTTCCTGGTAAGAACAACCAGAAGCAGTGAGCAAGTTTCTATCAGGGAATGGCCTCATTCAAATTCGCAGCTGGAAATCAAGGGATGCTCCCTAACCTAGAGAGGGGATGCAGGTGGTCCACAGAGCAGGAGGTGCAATAAACTGTGCTTGTTTCATGTCTGAAGCTTAGGAGCCATTTGTCCTCTCTTATGTTTTTCTTCTTTTCTTCTCGGCTGCATCACAGGTTTTTCTAGGACTTTCGATATGCTCTTCCTCTCTACTCGTCTCCTTCCCCACCATCAATTCTTGCACAAAATTCTGGGCTCATTAAATTGATAGTGTGGGTCACTCCTGTGAGCTGCAGAGAGCGTGCAACATGTATTAGTGGCGCCATCTCCTGGTAAAGTGTGACATTGACTTGCACCTGCTCTAAAAAAGTCGTTTTCAAGCTTTTTGCCCATAGGACTCCTTGACTCTCCATAACGGTATGAAGGACCCTAAAGAGTTTTTTGTAAGTGAACCATATCTATAAATATTTACCGTGTTATAAATAAAAACTGAGAAAGTTTTAATATGTATTTTATTTAAGATAACAATAAACCCATTGCACATTAATATAAATAATGTTTTTATGATAGATAACATGTTTTCTAAACAAAAAGGTAGTGAGAATTGTGGCGTTGTTTTAAATTTTTGCATGTCTCTAATATTGGGTTAATAAAAGATATCTAGATTCTCATATCTGCTTCTACATTCAATCTATGTCCATATGTTGTTTTGGTTGAAGTACGTAAAGAGAATACAGTAGTCTCATGTGTATATATAAATTTTTCAAATAATTGTGAATATTATTCTCTGATGCTACATCAAAATTTGACAAGTGATAGCTTCTTGTCTTGTTGCACTGTGAAATCTATAAGCTTATCATTATATATTTCATACTGTTCTATTAAAAGCCATGGTCTCTCTTGAACTTTGAAAGAAAGTTATACCCTTGCATGATTTTTTGAAGCATTACCCTTTGTCCATTTGGAAAAAGCTGTTGTGTTTTTTTTTTTAACATGGGCAGGCACTGGGAATCGAACCCGGGTCCTCAGGCATGGCAGGCAAGCATTCTTACCTGCTGAGCCACCGTGGCCCACCTGGAAAAAGCTGTTTTATCGAGTTACATAGACCTTCCACATGTTAACATGTTGCATCACACTACACAACAGAAAAAATGCATTTAATAATTGTACCAACTATCTCATTAGTAAAGTCTTGAGTTTCAGTAAAGTCCAAGTAATGAAAGAAATGTCAAGCTTCCTCTGCTGAGCACGTTTTCCAAAATTCTAATTTGTGCTTAAAAGCTCCAATTTTATCATTGGCAAAAAATACTGTAAAATTGTTTTCTTTGAAATGACAGGCTCATTTTTCTCATTTTTGAGAAAACCTCTACCCATTACCCAAGTCTGAATAACCTTAATTTGTCTGTTAGTTGTTCTTTTAAGTAAAAAGTGGTGTTCTGTGAAAAAGGGACTAGTTCAGCTTACAACTCCAACAGCTTTATGGGTGCCTTCCCTTAAGACAAACTTGCACTTTGATATACAGCTGAAGTGTTTCATACCTCTTCCCACCTCGCCATGCAAAATATTAAAGAGACATGTATTCAGGGATCAATATGTAACAAAAATTACTGCATTTTTCTGTTTCTTCAAAGACATTCTTCAGTGCAATTGGAAGTTTTTTAAACCCAATCAAGACACTTTAATGATGAGCTCTTCACACTCTTAATAGTTATTGCCTCGGTACAAGTTTGGTGTAAGAACAGAACACACTCTGCATGTTTTAAGCAGAAAGGGATTTAATACAGAGTATTAGGTACTTATAAAACCTTCACCTCACATCTGTGACCCAGATATGGCACGCATCCATCTAATTAGAAGAACCTAATTTGCATTCAGAACTCTAACAGCAAAGTCTGGAAAAAATAGTATTTGGCCTTCTAACTTCTCAAGCTAGAAGGAAGATGAAATGAAACATGAGCAAGCCAATTCGCAGTTCCAGTCATAGTCAACAAAACCTTTGTTCACAAAACTCAGCGGTACTCAAATTGATTGTGGTGATGAATGCACAGCTCTGTGGTTATATTGAGAACCATTGATTGTGTGCTTTGGATGGATTGTATGGTGTGTGAACAAAACTGTTTAAAAAGCATCAGTGGTAGCAAATGGTAGATTATTTACTGCTTTTTCTCGAGATGATGGAAAATCCTCCTCCCCACTAATCAGAATTAAATTAATTTTATCATTTTAAAGTATACTTCAATAATGTAATGTTTCTTATCTAGCCATTCTTTCTCCACTTTTCTTGAAAATAAAATGTTGAAATGTCCTCTGAAAATGAGAATAAATTTCATATATAGTAGATTATCTTCATATCACATTTTTCCAAATACTATTTTTCCTAAGTATATACAAATGATCCTCTCCTAGCAAATCTGACCAGTTTTGGAGACAAAGTGACATATACAAAGTTTATTTTCCCATTGATCTGAATTATGTCATCCTCCTTAGAAGAGCTGGAAAGACTATGGATAGATGATGATGATAATTAAATCAGGTAGAGATGAATGAGAGAGGTAGATGGATTCATAGATAGATAGGTATGTAAATGGATAGATAGATAAATGAAAAATTTAGATAGACTGATGGATACATGATAAATACATAGATTGATGCATTGCATATATATATATTACAGAAAAAATGATATATAAAGAAATTCCTCTTTTACATTTTAACTGTTGATTTTTATTAAACCATGCCAACTGCATGCTGTAAACCTAAACGGAATGGCATAGAATGTGAGGGATGGGCTGGGGATGCCACACTCAAGGGAAACCTGGTTTGTCCCTAATGAGAAACCAGGGTCTCCGTCTGGCATGCCTGGGATGGCACAATGAAGATGCCCAAAATATGGTACAACACATCTGTTAATACTCCCGCTTGCCATTCTACTTTATGCCAGGACAATTCACCGCCCACTTTGGAAAGGGCATAGAGATTCCACTTTTAATTTGATTCCCTCCAATCTTCTTCCTTTATCAAACAGGTTAGGAAAAACCTGGGTAAAGTAGCTGTTTTCCCAAACAGGACTTTTAAATAGAGCTCAGTTCACTCCATCCCGCCTTGCTGGTGTTTCATTTGAGCCTATAATTCTCAAAATTGCCATTGTGATGTAAACGGGTATTAACAATACAGATTCCTGAGCTGTATGGCCAAAAAATTTTGATCCAGTTCATCTCAAATATAGTCCAGAATTTTTTTTAAATGTATACTTGAAATTTTGTATTTGTGTTTTTTATTGCTATTACTTTACAATTTAGGAGATTCTGACATAGCTGACCCACTGATCTCAATCTGAGATACACTGTTATAAGCCCACAAGTCCTGTTCCTGTTAATTCAGACCCACCCAGAAGACAATTTCTTAAGGTAAAAGAAAGTATGCTCTTACTTGGTGATCGGTTGGCACTACTTTGGGTAGAGTAGACACAGCAGGCTTAATGCTTGTGAATTCTTCCATTGCTTTTAAACTAAGGAAGTCCTTTCCTAGCTAACTCCAACTGAATATGAATTTTCCAAGTTAGTTTTTAAATTATTTTTTTTCCTTGTTTTGTTTCCATTAATTTTTTTTTAGGTGGGTTTTATTTTGGCGTATCATGCGAAGAAAGGATCTAACATTTTCCCTTATGCTATTTCATCTTTGGTTGGTGATGTTTTCTTTATCACATTTTGAGCATCTTTTCTTACTTTGGTGTCTATTTCAGGACACGGTATTTTGTTTCATTTAGCTATCTGTTGGTTTTTCAGCCACTGCTAAACTATTTTAATTTTTGTAGCTATTCAGAATATTTTTATATTAGAAAGAGCATGTTCTCCTCATTGTTTATTCTGTTTGAGCACTTTATGGCTATTTTGCCAGAGTTTTAAACTTCCAGATGAACTTAAAGAGTAAATCTATATTGATTTTTCCCTCCCTTTAAATTCTTCTAAATGGGCCAGATTTCTCCAACTCCTCTTATTCCTTCTTAACTTTGAGAAATCTTTCCTTCCTTCCTCTATACTCATGACATAGCTAATAAAATCAGTTATCTTTAAGGACCATCTTCAATAGTCACATTTTCAAAAAGTCCTTATTATTATTATTATTATTATTATTATTATTATTTACATGGGCAGGCACCAGGAACCGAACCTGGATCTCCAGCATGGCAGGCGAGAACTCTACCACTGAGCCACCATGGCCTGTCCATGACCCTTATTTATTTATTTATTTATTTATTTATTTATTTTTAACAATTTTTTTATTTTATATTTTAAATACCAAAAAACACGAAACAAATGAAAACATTTCTATTTTGGTCATTCCGTTCTACATATATAATCAGAAATTCACAATATCATCACATAGTTGCATATTTATCATCATGATCATTTCTTGGAACATTTGTATCTATTCAGAAACAGAAATAAAACGAAAACAGAAAAAAAATTTATACATTCCATACCTCTTTCCCCTCCCTTTCACTGATCACTAGCATTTCAAACTAAATTTGTTTTAACATTTATTCCTCCTATTATTTATTTTTATTCCATATGTTCTACTCGTCTGTTGACAAGGTAGATAAAAGGAGCATCAGACACAAGGTTTTCACAATCACACAGCCACATTGTGAAAGCTATATTATTATACAATCATCTTCAATAAACATGGCTACTGGAACACAGCTCTACATTTTCAAGCAGTTCCCTCCAGCCTCTCCATTACATCTTGAATAACAACGTGATATCTACTTAATATGTAAGAATAACCTCCAGGATAACCTCTGGACTCTGTTTGGAATTTCTCATCCATTGATACTTTGTCCCATTTCACTCTTCCCCCTTTTGGTCAAGAAGGTTTTCTCAATCCCTTGATGCTGAGTCTCAGCTCATTCTAGGGTTTTTCTCAATCCCTTAATGCTGAGTCTCAGCTCATTCTAAGATTTCTGTCCCACGTTGCCAGGAAGGTCCATGTCCCACATAGACAGGGTGAGGGTGGTGAGTTTGCTTGTTGTGTTGGCTGAAGAGAGAGGCCACATCTGAGCAACAAAAGAGGTTCTCTTGGGGGTGACTCTTAGGCCTAATTTTAAGTAGGCTTGACCTATCCTTTGTGGGGTCAAGTTTCATATGAACAAACCTCAAGACTGGGGGCTCAGCCTATAGCTTTGGTTGTCCACACTGCTTGTGAGAACATCAAGAATTCAACTTGGGGAAGTTGAAGTTTCCCCCGTTCTCACCTTTCCCTGAAGGGGACTTTGCAAATACTTTTTGATTCACTGTTCAAATCACTCTGGGACTTATCGGGGCATCACTCTGGACAAACCAATAAAATCTCATGTCCTACTCAAGATTCCATGTACTTATGGTGTTCAATTAAGCTGTATACATAAGTTATATTAGGAAATGCACTAGTCAAAATATAAATTTTGTACCAAATAAACATTTTTTGCTTTAGTCTCACACATAAGTTGAGATTTTAAAATATTAACTACCATCTATTTTCAGCACCCTGCAGCAATGACATTCCTTTGTTCTTCCTCATGCAAAAACATTTTTTAAATCTGTACATTTAGTCACTATCATTATATACTTTAGGCATTCCTAGATTATACCATCTCAATCTTTATCGTCTATCTTTCTTTCTGATTTCATTTGTGCCCCCAGCCCTCTTCCCTCTATCATTCTCACATTCTGCTTCATTCAGTATTTTAACATAATTGTATTACAGTTAGGTAGGATTGTGCTGTCCATTTCTGAGTTTTTACAATCAGTCCTGTTGCACAATCTGTATCCCTTTGGCTCCAATTGCCCAAAATCTTACCCTATTTCTATCTCCTGATGGTCTCTGTTACCAATGAAATTCTCCAAGTTTATTCACTAATGTCAGTTCATATCAGTGAGACCATACAGTATTTGTTCTTTTGTTTTTGACTAATCTCACTCAGCATAATGTCCTCAAGGTCCATCCATGTTGTTACATCCTTCATAACTTTATTCTGTCTTACAGCTGCATAATATTCCATTATATGTATATACCACAGTTTGTTTAGCCACTTGTCTGTTGATGGACATTTTGGCTGTTTCCATCTCTTTGCAATTGTAAATAATGCTGCTATAAACATTGGTGTGCAAATGTCCATTTGTGTCCTTGCCCTCATGTCCTCTGAGTAGATACCCAGCAATGGTATTGCCAGTCATATGGCAATTCTGTATTTAGCTTTTCGAGGAACCGCCAAACTGCCTTCCACAGCGGTTGTACCATTTGACATTCCCAACAACAGTGGATAAGTGTGCCTGTTTTCCCACATCCTCTCTAGCACTTGTCATTTTCTGTTTTATTGATAATGGCCATTCTGGTGGGTGTGAGATGATATCTCATTGTGGTTTTGATTTACATTTCTCTAATAGCCAGGGAAGTTGAGCATCTATTCATGTGCCTTTTGGCCATTTGTAGTTCCTCTTCTGAGAAGTGTCTGTTCAAGTCTCTTGCCCATTTTGTAATTGTGTTGACTGTCTTTCTGTTGTTGAGTTGAACAATCTCTTTATAAATTCTGGATACTAGACCTTTATCTGATATGTCATTTCCAAATATTGTCTCCCATTGTGTAGGCTGTCTTTTTACTGTTTGATGAAGTTTTTTGATGCGCAAAAGTGTTTAATTTTGAGGAGTTCCCATTTCTTTCTTTCTTTCTTCAGTGCTCTTGCTTTGGGTGTAAGGTCTAGAAAACCACCTCCAAGTATAAGATTTATAAGATGTTTCCCTACATTTTCTTCTAACTGTTTTATGGTCTTAGATCTAATGTTTACGTCTTTGATCCATTTTGAGTTAACTTTTGTATAGGGTGTGAGATATGGGTCCTTTTTCATTCTTTTGCATATGGATATTCAGTTCTCTAGGCACCATTTATTGAAGAGACTGTTCTGTCCCAGGTGAGTTGGCATGACTGCCTTATCAAAGATCAATTGTCCATAGATGAGAGGGTCTATATCTGAACACTCTATTCGATTCCATTGTCAATATATCTATCTTTATGCCAGTACCATGCTGTTTTGATCACTGTAGCTTCGTAATACACCTTAAAGTCAGGTAGCGTAAGACCTCCAACTTCATTTTTTTTCCTCAGGATACTTTTAGCTATTCAGGGTACCCTGCCCTTCCAGATAAATTTGGTTATTGGTTTTTCTATTTCTGAAAAGTAAGTTTTTGGGATTTTAATTGGTATTGCATTGAATCTGTAAATCAATTTAGGTAGAATTGACATCTTAACTATATTTAGTCTTCCAATCCATGAACATGGTATGCCCTTCCATCTATTTAGGTCATCTGTGATTTCTTTTAACAGTTTCTTGTAGTTTTCTTCATATAGGTCTTTTGTCTCTTGGTTAAATTTATTCCTAAATATTTTATTCTTTTGGTTGCAATTGTAAATGGAATTCTTTTCCTGATTTCCCCCTCAGATTGTTCATTACGAGTGTATAGAAACACTACAGATTTTTGAGTGTTGATCTTGTAACCTGACACTTTGCTGTACTCATTTATTAGCTCAAGTAGTTTTGCTGTGGATTTTTCGGGGTTTTCAACATATAGTATCATATCATCTGCAAACGGTGAGAGTTTTACGTCTTCCTTTCCAATTTTGATGTCTTGTATTTCTTTTTCTTGTCTAATTGCTCTGGCTAGAACTTCCAACACAATGTTGAATAACAGTGGTGATAGTGGACATCCTTGTCTTATCCTGATCTTAGGGGGAAAGTTTTCAGTTTTTCCCCATTGAAGATGATGTTAGCAGTGGGTTTTTCATATATTCTCTTTATCATTTTGAGGAAGTTCCCTTGTATTCCTATCCTTTGAAGTGTTTTCAACAGGAAAGGATGTTGAATTTTGTCAAATGCCTTTTCTGCATCAATTGAGATGATCATGTGGTTCAATCGAGATGATCATGTGGTTTTTCTGCTTTGATTTGTTGATATGATATATTACATTAATTGATTTTCTTATGTTGAACCATCCTTGCATACCTGGGATGAATCCTACTTGGTCATGATGTATAATTCTTTTAATGTGTTGCTAGATTCAAGTTGCTAGAATTTTGTTGAGGATTTTTGCATCTATATTTATTAGAGCGATTGGTGTGTAGTTTCCTTTTTTTGTACTATCTTTGTCTGGCTTTGGTATGAGGGTAATGTTGACTTTGTAGAATGAGTTAGGTAGGTTTCCCTCCTCTTCAATTTTTTTGAAGAGTTTGAGCAGGATTGGTACTAATTCTTTCTGGAATGTTTGGTAGAATTCACATGTGAAGCCATCTGGTCCTGTACTTTTCTTTTTGGGGAGCTTCTTAATGACTGATTCAATTTCTTTACTTGTGATTGGTTTGTGGAGGTCATCTATTTCTTCTCAAGTCAAAGTTGGTTGTTCATGCCTTTCTAGAAAGTTGTCCATTTCATCTATATTGTTGTATTTATTAGCACAAAGTTGTTCATAGTATCCTGTCATTACTTCTTTTATTTCTGTGGGGTCAGCGGTTATGTCTCCTCTTCCATTTCTTTTTTTTCTTTTTTTTTTTTTAATTTGCATATGGGCAGGAGGCACCAGGGATCGAACTCCAGACCTCCAGCATGGCAGGTCAGAGCTCTGCCTGCTGAGCCACGGCAGCCGCCCTCCTCTTCCATTTCTGATCTTATTTATTTGCATCCTCTCTCTTCTTCTTTTTGTCAGTCTTGCTAAGGGTCCATCAATCTTATTGATCTTCTCATAAAACCAGCTTCTGGTTTTGTTGACTTTCTCAATTGTTTTCATGTTCTCAATTTCACTTATTTCTGCTCTATTCTTCATTATTTCTTTCCTTTTGCTTGCTTTGGGGTTAGTTTGCTGTTCTTTCTCTACTTCTTCCAAGTGGACAGTTAATTCCTCAATTTTTGCCCTTTCTTCTTTTTTGATATAGGCATTTAGGGCAATAAGTTTCCCTCTTAGCACTGCTTTTGCTGCGTCCCGTAAGTTTTGATATGCTGTGTTTTCATTTTCATTTGCCTCGAGATATTTACTGATTTCTCTTGTTATTTCTTCCTTGACCCATTGGTTGTTTAAGAGTGTGTTGTTGAGCCTCCACATATTTGTGAATTTTCTGGCCCTCTGCCTATTATTGATTTCCAACTTCATTCCTTTATGATCTGAGAAAGTGTTTTTATGATTTCAATCTTTTTAAATTTATTGAGACTTGCTTTGTGACTCAGCATATGGTCTATCTTTGAGAATGATCCATGAGCACTTGAGAAAAAGGTGTATCCTGCTGTTGTGGCGTGTAATGTTCTATAAATGCCTGTTAAGTCTAGCTCATTTATTCTAATATTCAAATTCTCTGTTTCTGTATTGATCCTCTCTATAGATGTTCTGTCCATTAATGAGAGTGGTGAATTGAAGTCCCCAACCCTGGTAGATGTGTCTATTTCTCTTTTCAGTGTTTTCAGTGTTTACCATATGTATTTTGGAGCATTCTGGCTTGGTGCACAAATATTTATGATTGTTATGTCTTCTTGCTGAGTTGTTCCTGTTATTAATACATAGTATCCCTCTTTGTCTCTTTTAACTGTTTTACATTTGAAGTCTAATTTGTTGGATATTAGTATAGCTACTCCTGCTCTTTTCTGATTGTTTATTTGCATGAAATATCTTTTCCCAACCTTTTACTTTCAACCTATGTTTATTCTTGGGTCTAAGATGTGTTTCCTGTAGACAGCATATATGTGGGTCCTGTTTTTTAATCCATTCTGCCAGTCTATGTCTTTTGATTGGGGATTTTAATCCATTAACATTTAGTGTTATTACTGTATGGGTAGTACTTTCTTCTACCATTTTGCCTTTTGGATTTTATATGTCATATCTAATTTTCTTTCTTTTTTACCTTTACTCATAGTCTTCATTTCTACACTCTTCTCCACACCTTTCTCTTCTGTCTTTTTGTATCTGTCCTAGTGCTCCCTTTAGTATTTCTTGCACAGCTGATCTCTTGGTCACAAATTCTCCCAGTGATTTTTTGTCTGAAAATGTTTTAATTTCTCCCTCATTTTTGAAAGACAATTTTCCTGGATATAGAATTCTTGGTTGGCAGTTTTTCTCTTTTAGTAATTTAAATATATCATCCCACTGTCTTCTCACCTCCATGGTTTCTGCTGCGAAATCTATGCATAGTCTTATTGGGCTTCCCTTGTATGTGATGGATTGCTTTTCTCTTGCTGCTTTCAAGATTCTCTCTTTCTCTTTGACCTCTGACATATTGATTAGTAAGTGTCTTGGAGTATGTCTATTTGGATCTATTCTCTTTGGCATATGCTGCACTTCTTGGATCTGTAATTTTATGTCTTTCATAACAGTTGGGAAAGTTTTCAGTGATAATTTCCTCCATTAGTTTTTCTCCTTCTTTTCCCTTCTCTTCTCCTTCTGGGACACCCACAACATGTATATTCATGTACTTCATATTGTTATTCAATTCCCTGAATCCCTGCTCATATTTTTCCATTTTTTTCCCTATAGTTTCTTTTTCTTGTCAGATTTCAGATGTTCTGTCCTCCAGTTCACTAATCCTATCTTCTGCCTCTCGAAATCTAACATTGTAGGTTTCCATTGTTTTTTTTTTTTTATCTCTTCTACTGTGCCTTTCATTCCCATAAGTTCTGTGAACTTATATGCCATATCTAATTTTGCCTTTTGGATTTCTTCTTTTTGCTCATTCCTTGCCTTTTTATATCCTCCCTCAATTCATTGATTTGATTTTTGATGAGGTTTTCCATGTCTGTTCGTATATCCTGAATTAATTTTTTCAACTCCTGTATCTCATTTGAATTATTGGTTTGTTCCTTTGACTAGGCCATATCTCCAATTTTCCTAGTGTGATTTGTTATTTCTTGCTGGCGTCTAGGCATTTAACTACCTTAATTAGTTTATTCTGGAAATTGTTTTCACTTCTTTTACCAAGGGTAATCTTGCTGGATAAATATGTTGTCTGTCTGTTCTTTGACATTCAATTCAGCTTTTTCTGGACCTCTAGCTTAGGTTTTGTTTAACAGAGGAGAATTTTTCAGTTCTTGTTTTCTTGTTTCTTGCCTTGCCTGTCTGGTGCCTTTTCCCCCCCACCCTTAGGAGGGTCTTCTTAGGTATTATAGACCCTAGCCAGATTATCCCAGACCAAAGAGTCACCTGCGTCAGTTTTCCCTGAGGGTGAGACCCAGCAGGTTAAAAGACTTTCCTGTGAAGTCTCTGGGCTGTTTTTCCTATCCTGCCCAGTATGTGGCGCTTGTCTGCCTGCAGGTCCCACCAACATAAGATAATGTGGTACCTTTAACTTTGGCAGACTCTCTCTGCTGGGGCCATGATGGAGACAGAGGAGAGGTTGTAGACTGGTTTTAATGGCTTCAAATTACGAAGACCTCATGTCTGAATTCCTTAAGAGAGGATTCTACCTGAGCTGGGCTTCACCCCTCCCCTGGGGAAGGCACAGGCTCCAGACAAGCCCTCAAACAAGTTTGCTTCTGCCTATGCCTGGGTCAGTTGCAGCCTGAGGAGCCCTGCCACTGTATCCAAAGGCAGTCAAGCCTTTGTAGAAACACAGCCACAAAACCTCTGTTTCATTTTTTTTTTCTTTATCTGTCAGCCCTGCCCCCATGGCACCAGGGCAAAAATGAGCGACCTCCGCTTTGACCAGGTTCATCTGAGCTGGGGGCCTATTTTTAGTTGTCAGAATTTGTTAATTCCACAATTGGTGTTGGGTTGCACTCAGCACCTGCTGCTGGTAAAATCTCTTTCCTTTTCCCTCTGGGAAGCAGCCTGTGGGGGAGGGGTGCCGGCGGCCTCGGCCTGGGGAACTCACAGTTCTGGGGGAGAGGGGTTCGCAGCCAGTCCAACTGGTCCAGACTGGGGTGCGCTGTGTATCCGGTCACTGATGTGGCCCCAAGAGCTGTTCTGTACTGTTCCTGGTTATTTAGTAGCTGTTCCATGGGACAAACTAAATTGCGCACCTTGCTAAGCCACCATCTTGGCACCTCCCCTCGGCCCTTATTTTTGCTCACATCTCTCAAGCCCTCTAATTTTTTCTATCTCCTTGACTTTTAAATAAGAGCAGTGCAAACACACCTTAATTGTTACAGTTTTAAAAAATGATCTTCAAAAATTGTACTTATTTCTCTTTCTTGTTTTTCTGTAATTCATTTTGTCTTCAGTACAACAAAGGAAAGTAAAATAATCTTCATAACAACATTTAATCATCCCTTTCTCTACCCCATATTGACCATTGCTTAAATATTCAAACATAGCCTTGTATGTTCATAAATCACCAGAGACTTTTTCATTACTCTGAGACCCACAGATCATCCATAAGTTAAGCAAATTGCAAGAAAACAAATGGAAAGAAGCCCAGCTTAAAAGTGGTCATCATCAATAATCCCAGTTTAATTTGGGTAGAGAATAAAACATGTTTGCAAAGCCCCCTTGAGGGACTGGAGGGAAATGTGAAATTGTTAAACTTCCCCACCTGAGGAATGCATGATATTCGCAAAAGCATTGGGGACTACCAATTTAATAGGCCAAGCCCTCGATCTTGGGATTTGCCTTTATGAAACGTGTTCCTGCAAAGGAGAAGCTAAGCCTACTTTATAAAACCAGAGTCACCCCTAGAAAACCTCTTTTGTTATTCAGATGTGTCTTTTCTCTCTAAGTCCTGCAGGTGAACTCACTGCCCTCCCCCCCTACATGGGACATGACTCCGAGGGGTATAAATCTCCCTGTCAACATTGGACATGACTCCCAATGTTGGACATGACTCACCCGGCATCATGGGATTGTGAAAGACTTCTTGACCAAAAGGAGGAAGAGAAATCTCAGGCTGAGAGGTTTCAAATAGAGTCAAGAGGTCATTCTGGAGGTTATTCTTATGCAGTATATAGATACCCCTTTTCAATTTTTAGTGTATTAGAAAGGGCTAGAAGGAAACACCTGTAACTGTTGAACTGTAATCCAGTAACCTTGATTCTTGAAGACGACTGTATAATTATGTAGCTTTTACAGTGTGACCGTGTGATTGTAAAAACCTTATGGTTGGTACTCCCTTTATCCAGTGTATGGACAGAAGAATAAAAAAAAAAAAGACAAAAATAAATAAATAGTAGGCAGATATAAGGGGTATGGGATGTTTTGGGTGTTCTTTTTCATTTTTATTTTTCTTGTTATCCTCATGCATTCTTTTGACTAATGAAAATGTTCAAAACTTGATTGCAGATGAATGCACAGCTATATGATGAATTGCAAACCATTGATTGTATACTTTGGATGATCATAGGGAATGCAAAAATATCCCAATAAAATTGCATTATAAAAAAAGAGTGGGCATCAATGTCGCCTGTGTACATGCCTGACATACGGAGGTGCCGTGGGTGCCTTTTGATATGTTTGTGGTTTCCAAACTTATCCTCCTTCGTAGCCTGTAAAGGCATCACTACCACTGCCAGGTTTGCAGCTGGAGCCAAACTGAGTCGTTGAGATAGTCTCTCATGTAAGAATTTGAAATGAAATTCTGAGATGCAAGGATCCCTACTGATGACTTGATCACAGGGTATGAAAATCCTAAAGTGGGGAAGTTTTTACCATTAACTATGAAGGGGAGAATGGCTGCAGAGAGAGAATAATTGAAGAGCCAGACCAAGAAAAAGCGGCGATGTGGGGAGAAGGGAAAAGCAGAGAGAGAACTTGTTCCGGACAGGCTTTCACCTCCAGGTTCCCTGACATCTGCCTGAACTTCCTGAACCAGGTACTACGTTATGCTTTTTACTTATCCTGCTTTTGCTAAGGAAACCTGAACAGTGCAAATCAAAATTCAGTATTTGGAATGATTTCCTAAAGTAATTCAAATTCCCCCAATTCAAGTGTGTTTATTCAACATACTTTACTGACACACACAGATAAGTGGATTCATCTTTTTTTTTGATAAAATGTATAATAATAACCACTAAAGTAAAAATAGGAAGGAATTCCAACAAATCAATTGTTTCAAGAGTCAACTCCCCAAATGCAAACAAAATTTGCGTATAGTTGTAATCATAAAATGAAGTACATCTTTATGTTTAGAGTTTTAGTTTTTGCTTTTTAAATTTTGTTTACAAAAATAATACACAAACATGGCAAAAATAGGAAGTAATGGAGATGTCACACTGAAAATCAACAGTGTTCTGTCCCCACCCTTCTTCCAGCTCCTCAACCCACAGTAAGATTCAATAACCTTTATCCATGTATCTTCTTAGTTGAACAGTGGTTAACTACCAATCTTCAAATGAAGTCATTGTTTCACTTCCTTGATTCATCATCTTTCAACATTAATTATTGACTTTCTATTCTGATAGAAAAGATTTGACTCACATGTATCTCAACCCCCCTCCTTCCCCTTTCCAATTTTTTATAGCTACCTAACTATAATAGAAAATTGATAGCAAAGCAAACAATTTTTGTTCATAGAAAAGCAAATGAATTATGTTCTGTGGAATGCAACGATCACTTACCTGTGGACAGACCGATTTTGCATCCATTTGTAAATTCATTTTAGTATTCCCTACTGCCTGTGCACATGTGCCAGTTTGAAGCTATTATGTACCCCAGAAAAACCATGCCCTTTAATCCTCATTCAGTATCACTGGGTGCTATCTTTTTCATTGTTTCCATGGAGATGTGACCCACCAATTGTGGATGGCAACTTTTGATTAGATCATTTCCTTGGAGATGTGTCTCCGCCCATTCAAGGTGTGATTGCTTACTGGAGTCTTAAGAGGGAACGATTTTGGAAAAAGTTTTAGAGCCACCAGAGCCCACACAGCCAGAGACATTGGAGATGAAGAAAGAAAACACCCACGGGGAAGCAGTTGAAGATTCCTGGGGAGAAAGCCTGAAGACGTTGCCATATACTTTTCCAGCTGAGAGAGAAACCCTGAACATCATTGGCCTTCTTGAACCAAGGTATCTTTTCCTGGATGTCTTAATTTGGACATTTTCATGGCCTTACAATTGTAAACTTGCAACTTAAGAAATTCTTTTTAAAAACCATTTCATTTCTGGTATATTGCATTCTGGCAGTTTACAGACTAACACAACACATATGGGTCTGGGAATTCTTTTTTGAACTGGTTTTAGCATCATATTGGTCTCCTCATTAATAAATGAGTTCAGTAAAATCCTAGAGCTATTACCATTTTATATTTGTATGAGAGTGATGATTTGACCTTCAAAAAGCAGTTTGAAGTCCTTTTTGCCACCATATCCTTAGGGCATAGAAGTTTACCTGGTACACAGTAGATGCTCAATAAATATGAATAAAGTAACCATCTTGGAGTCACTATGGGTTCACCTACTATTCACTATGAATGGCTTTTTCCTCTAATCTCAAGTCAAATTACACCTGCCCGTAATATTTTTAAAAAGGAAGAGACAACTAAAAACTAACTGTACTTTTATCTCTTTCTGCTTTTTAGAGGTATAAATTATAACATCAAAACCTGTCATCACCTCCCTTTTCTTTCCCTTCTCTGAAAGATACTTTTGTGGAGTATCACCTAATGGCCTAATACTCAGATATTTGACTGCTCTCTGGGCCCTGTGGTACAGTCCCTTCCCTTCCGTTCGCATCTGTGGCAAATGCATCCTAAGGAATTTCCCATCTCTTTTGTGTCTCCACTGTTTTCTTTTTTCCTTGGAAGCCAATTTATCGAGTAGGCCTTTGTTCCAGGATTCCATTATGTAACTCTGAAAGTTTCTCCTGTACTCTGAGATTCCAGACATTGGCTTTCCTTAGCTCTTCAGGTATCCACTCACCAAAACAGAAGAAGAAAAAAGATAGTTCATTTTTTAAAAACTTTCTAACTCAAAAAGCAAATGGATACTGTTGCGCATGAACTATTACAAGAGTTCCTATAAAGCTAAAACTGCCACAGTGAGGGTGATATTCAGAGTGTTTCATGGGTGCAGAAATTGAAAATATTATGAAACTATTTTTTGTATAAATTAATGTTTTCTCTCATTAGGTAAAATCCTACTCTAGGGTGTAGCTGAAATTTTGGTGATCTCAAAAGAAAAATCAGAAAGGCCAAAAAGAACAAACTTATAAAATAAGCACATTTCAGAATGTCACATTTTCTCTTCCCTAAGATGTCATAAAATGGGAATGACAAATACAATTCTTGTACCTACGCAACCTTCCCAATTAATCAGGATACTTTTTCCTGCTGAGCCTGAGCCAGGCTTCAGTATCCTTTTCAACATGGTGTATCTAGACTCTACCAGTCAACCAGAGTTTTCATACAACATGAAATCTATGTGTTATCCATGGCCCAGAACCAGTGATGTGCTGGAGTTGTTTCATCCTGTCTTAGGTGAACCAATTGTGCACTTTTTATAACTCTACATCCACAGATCTCAGGTTGGCAGCTTGATAGCAGCCACTGATATCAGATGAGAGTATTTGCATCATGAACATTGAAAAAAAATGCTACAAATTAGGGCTTGTTTTTTTGGGGAGGAGCGGCTTGTTAAGCATTTACCAGCACACCATTAACGGAAACATTCAGTCAACCAGTGAGTACACATTGTATCTCAGGAATTCTTCTAGGTGCTGAGAGTAGATGTAAAAAAGAGACAGAAATCACTGCCCTGGTGGAGTTTACATTATACTGGGGGAAACAGAAATAGACAATAAGCATAATAAATAAATAAACTATGCAGCACATAGATCATGAGTGCTATTGATAAAATAGGCAGAGCATGAGGGTTCAGCAATGCTGGAAGGGCAGAGTAAAATTTAAATTAATGGCCAGGGAAACCTCAGTGAGAAGGTGAAAATTCAGCAAAGACTTGAAGGAAGTGGGGAATTTAGTCAAGATGATTTCAGAGGTTGAGGTTTCAAGCAGAGGCAATCCAAAAGCTAAAAAACAGAAGCAAGCCCAGCATGTTTGATAAGCAGTGAGGATGCCACTGTAGTTGAAAAGGAGAGAGTATGAATGAGAGGAGGAGAAGAAATTTGAGGGGTAACAGGAACTGAAATTTTTGGATCTTGTAAGCATTTGTGGAGACTTTGGCTTTACCTCCAAGAAAGTCTGGAAGCCATTACAGAGAATGGCATGATCTGCTCTATGTTTCAATAGGAGTACTTGATTAGCATGGTGTAAAGAGATTATAGGGGACAAGGGTGGAAATTGGGGCCAGGTAGGGAGCTTTAGTAATTTTCCAGGCAATCAAAGATGGCAGCTTATTTTGGTAAATTCTGGATATAGTTTGAAAAGTAGAGCCAACAGGATATTCTCATGGGATTTTTGATGGAGAGAGAGAGGTTCAGTTTTGGCATGAACAAGTGGAATGATGGGCAGACCTTTAACAAAAATGGAAGTCTGTGGGATAAGATAAGCAACTTCGGGTATATCTGGAGTTTGGCTTTGGACATATGTAAGTTTGTATTTCCTGTGATATATCCAAGTAGAGATGTTACGAAAGAATTTATACATTTCTGAGCCTGAGGTTGGGAGAGATGTCAGGCTTACCTAGAGAAGTAAATGAGAGTCATTAAAGGTAAGACACTGGATGAGACAAGGAAGCAACTGTACATGGAGAAGAAATGCAAAGACCAAACTCTGGAGTTGTTCTGCTGGGAATAAAGCATGTGGAATTTCATAGACCCAATCCCCAGTGAAATAAGGAAATCTGGAAAAGTACTAAAAATATAAAATTTTAAAAAGCATTCAAAGTTTCTGGAAATTGTCCTAAAGGCATGCAACAAAAGAAGAAACATTTACTCAAGAAAATCTACAAAAACCTGGTAAAAACATCTAGAATCTGGCATTTGAACCATAATCCATTCCCTCCCTTCTCTACCAATCCAGCTTGATGGAAACTCCACTCCAGGTGAATGGGGCCAGGAAGACGTGGCTCTCTGTCTGTCCTAGCTTCCAATCAAAAGGGGCAAATCATATATCAGATAAGAATCCAGTGTCCAGAATATATAAAGGACACTTACAAATTAATAACAAAAAGAAAACAATCCAATTTAAAAATGAGTAAAGAACTTGAAAAAACGTTTCTCCAAAGAAGATATACGAATGGCCAACAAGTACATAAAAAGATGGTCAACATTATTAGTCATTAGGGAAATACAACTCAAAACCATGACATACCACTTCATACTAAGGTGGCCATAATACAGAAAAAAAAAAAAAGGAAAATAACAACAGGTTGTGGAGAAATTGGAATTCTCATTCAATGCTGGTGGGAATGTAAAATGGGGCTGTTGCTGAGGAAAACACTTTGGTGGTTCCTCAAAGAATTAAACATAAAATTACCATATAACCTAGCAATTCCACTCCTAGGTATATATTCAAGAGAAATGAAATTTTCCACATAAAAATTTGTACACAAATATGTATGATAGCATTATTTATAATAGCCATTTAAATGGAAACAACCCAAATACCTGATATATGGGTAAACCAAATGTGGTGTATCTGCACAATGGAATATTATTCAGCCTTAAAGACGAAATTAAGTACTAATATATGCTACAACATGGATGAACCATGAAAGCATTGTTAAGAGAAAGAAGCCAGACATAAAGGCCACATATTGTAGAATTCCAATTATATGAAATGTTCACGATAGACAGATAAATAGAGACAAATTTAATCAATGTTTGTCAAGAGATGGGGACAGGGAGGAATGGGGAATGACATTTTTAATGAATGTGGTTTTATGGTTTTATTTTGGGTGATGAAAATGTTCTGGATACCATCATGGTTGCATAATATTGTGAATATACTAAAAACCACTGAATGGTACACATTAAAATGGTTAAAATTATGAATTTTATTTCAATTTAAAAAAAATGAGTATGGCATGGAGGAGAAAGCAACTAAGAAGGCCATTGTATCTGTTAGGAATATAAATAAGACAAAAATCCCAAATTCTAAATTTAAGATTTCTCCATAAATATGAAAAAATGATCATAAAATGAAACCTTGGGCAGCAATTGTGTTATTGTAGAAAAGTAGCTATGTAAAATCATTACTCTTCCTACTACATAGGACATGACATCTAGGGGTGAAAGCTTCCCAAGGATGAACCTGGCCCTGACACTGTGGGATCGACAACACCTTCCTGACCAAAGGAGGGAAAAGAAATGTAACAAAATGAGGTATCAGTGGATAAGAGAGTTCAAATAGAGCCGACAGGCTATTCTGGAGGCTACTCTTATGCAAGCTTCAGCTACTTATTGCTAATTACCATGATTTGCCAACCCCCAACCAAAACCATTCCTGCCAACCCTAAAGAACACCTAGGGCTCTATCTGAGATTCTACAAAAGTTTCATATACTAAGATTACTTTCCAGAAATCTCCAACCTCCAAATGGTTCCTAGGCCAAAGAAGTCCTGAAACCCAGAGGGCCCAGCCTCTCCAGATCATCAACTAGTTCCATCCCCCTGTCCCAAATTATCGACATCCCTTTCCAACAAGAAAAAGTTAGAATGAGCACAGCCCAAATACCCCTACAGATTGGGAGAAAGATCAAAAGAGAAGGTGGAGTTATAACAAAGAAGGTAAAATTTAACAAATGAGTATGACTGCTGAATCATTATATTGATAGTTCTTTTAGACTCCAGTGTCTTGGTGCAGCTAGAAGGAAAAACCTGAAATTGTGGAACTGTAATCCATACCAAACTCTGAAATCTGTTCTATAACTACTTGTTACAATGTACTTTGAAATGTATTGCTTTTATATATATATATATATTTCACAATTAAACATGTTTAAAAATAAATAAATTGAATTTATTTCCACTGTAAACAAATAAAATACTGATTGAATTCTGGATATCACCAAAAAAAAAAAGAAAGAAAGAAAAGTAGCTATGATGGTGGGCTTGTAGCCAGACTATCTGAGGAGAAATCCTACTCCTGTGATGTTAAGTTAGTTAACTTCTTGGTGCCTCAATACCCACATCTACGAGATGGGAATAATAAAATTGCCCATCTCATAAGATCAATTTGAACATTCAGTGAAGCGAGGCTGTTCTGGTACTTAGTTATCATTATTGAAAATAAATCCATGATTGTTTTCCCATGATGGAAACAATAGAACACCATTCACTTGTGTAGAGTAGTTTTATTTTTCCAGCTCCTACTGAAAAGCACTTTATCAGATGGAAATTGCTGAATGGCTCAAACAGGTGAACATAAAGTCTATTTCAATTTTTGCTACCAAGTCCTGATTCACTTCTTGCAGCTTTTTCTGCCCACTTTCAAACATCTTCCACCTTCTTAGGTGTCTCCAAGATAGTAAAGTTCTATCCAATGACAGTTTCTTTTTTAAAGGGTCCTAAGCTGTGATTCTCAATGGATTTGATACAGAGATAAAACAGTCATCCTTGATTTCAAACTGAATGGTTGTGCCTTGGTACCTATAGGCAAGATTGAATAAGCAGTCATGAGAGCTAAGAAAGAAACCATTTTTATTTTCTACATATGTCACCTCTGCCCCTTAACTACAGAAATACAACAGCAAGCAGCACCCAGCAAGAAGCAGTGGGGGAATGTAGCTGGGCATAACTGAAACACATCGGCATTTGCTCCTCTCCTCTCATTTTGAACCCACAACCTGCGCCCATTTCTGCAGCAGCTGCATGTGGTTCAAGTATTCAGAAAGTTGCCCAGAAATATCAATCCAGCGGCACGTAGGGCAGTTTCCTGATTTGATTCCACAGCCAGGGTTCCTACCACGATCTTCAAATCATTCACTGTGGAGCATCTAAGGGGCTCAGACTAGGAACCAACCCACTTTTTATTTGTCATGGAGTGATTGGATGTGTGTATATATATATTATGGTATTTTTGTGATTTCTCCTTACCAGGTACTTTTCTAACCACTTTACATGTATTCTGTCATTTAACACCCACAGTGAGATAACTATCATTATCATTATCATCATTTTCCTACAGTGAGGAAATTAGACACAGCAAGGTTAAGTGACCTTCTCAAGGTCGTGGAAGTGATAAGTGACCTAACCAGGACGCGAAACCTGGAAGTCTGAGTTACAGTCTCCAGGGTTCACAAGCTGGCCTGCTCTGCTAAGGAAGTTTAGACAAGCCGCATACTAGCACTACTCATTAAAGGAAGCAAAAGGTAAGCCACAATTTATGGAGGACCTGTGCAAAATTTAGTTGTGTGGCCACATCTTGCTGCAAAGGAAGTTGGGAAATGTAATTGTCTTAGTGTGTGTTCCCTCCAAAATAGACCCCGATGTATGATTGTAAAAACCTTGTGACTGACGCTCCCTTTATCCAGTGTATGGATGGACAAGTAATAAAATAAAGACAAAATAATAATAATGGGGGGGGGATAAGGGAGATGGGATATTTTGGGTTTTCTTTTTTATTTTTTATTTCTTTTTCTGGAATATGAAAATATTCTAAACTTTATTGTAGTGATGGAGTCACAACTATAGGATGAAATTGTGAGCCACCAATTTCATGGTATGTGACTATATCTCAATAAAATTGCGTTAAAAAAATAGACCTAAGATAAGGACTTGGATAAAAGGAGTTTATCCCAAGAAATAGAAGTCAGCAAGAAGAGAAAGTGAGACAGAGAAAGGAGAAAAGCCAGGAAAGGAGCTCCTCCCTATTCTGACAACTAGGGCTTTCTCCCACAGGGGCCCTCTGCGGGATCTTGTAGAACACGGTTCAATATTATCCCAAGAGGAAGGGGAGGTGGAGGCCTTATCCACCCTCCATCGGTGAAGAGCTCTCCCCAGCGCAGTTGCTCCTGCAGTGTCCGGTTGTGCACACACACAAGTGTCTGGGCCGCCTTCCTTCTGCCATTTCAGGAAAAGAACAGAGAGACACGCTGCACACTTGCTGCCGGACAAAGGCAGCAGGGCGTGGTCTGTCCCCCCACAGCTGCAGCGCAATTAGACGGGCCATGGGGATGCATCACCAGCACCTGCTACAGTAATCGCTCTGGGCGGCCTCGTGTGCAGCGAACATTTTGGAACATTAAGGAAGAAGGACACAAATGGATCTGGGGAAGCAAGTGGCAGTCTCTGCCAAATACCCCTGGGCATTTATCTTTTCAGTTTTTCTCAATAAAGGCATCAACAGGCACCCTAAGACCAGTACCGTTTAAAGGTTGGGGCCAGAACTGTGCTGCATGTGTCTGCCAATCACCTCCACAAGGAAAAGCCTTATGCCAGGTTGAAGTTTTGCCGCCACACATTCACTTGGCTGAGCTAATGTGCTCGGCAGGCTGCAAAGGCTGATCCACCTAATTCTGTCTCTTCAGGTACATTCAGTGTCGTGAGTGATACATGGGCAGCTCTAACAAACCAGCAGTGGGGAAGGAGGGTTAACTTTTCCTGCATAACAAACTATAGCTTGACCATGGCTTGAGACAACAATTTGTCTTTTGCTCATGGACCTGATATTGGGGAAGCATTCTGCAGAGGCAGCTCATCTGTTCTCCCTTCGGCATCCACCGGGGCAGCGCGAAGGCTGGATGCTGGAATCTTCCAAAGTCCCACTCGCTCACACGGCTTGTTTTGAATCTATGGATGTGGTGTGGTCAACGCTGGCTGTCCACTCTGCTCTCAGGTAGGCCTGTGGCCAGAACTCTACAGTGGCCTTTCCCTGTGGCTCGTGGCAAGAGTCCAAGGCCTCCTGATCAAGGTGGCAGTGAAAGTTGTGCTGCCTGTTCTGACTTATTCTTGGAAGTTAAACAATGTCACTTCCACAGTAGTCACAGACCCACTCAGATTGAAAGGGAAGTAAGAGAGACCCCACCTCTTGGTGGAGGAGAGTCCATATGCACTGGAGAAGAGAGTGTGGGGTGGGGTATGTTGGTGGCCATAATGGAAAATCCAACCTGCCACAGAGGGCACACGATTTAGATGGGTTAGTCCTACCAGTTATCCATACCTGCATGTTGTCAGAGGCGTGTGTGCGTGTGAGCTTTCATTGTGTTTCTCCTTTAACCTATTCACACCAATCAGGTCCAGCTCTCTGCTCCCTGCTGCCTAGAGCTTGATCTTGGAAAAGGCCCCTTATCCCTCCACATCCCTGGCTATGGGACACCTTAGGAGGTGTCAGGCTTTATTTAGTACTTTTTAATGAAATCTGCAGAGCTCTGAGGGTTATAAATCATGTGCCAAAAGTTTAGGCTTTGTGCTTAATGGCAAAGCTGAGATGAAATGCCTTCCTCTTGGGTTTCCAGCAAGTTATTAACTTGTGGTAGAAATATTACCACTCAGCAGTTTCCAGTGTTTTCTCTCTAATAAAGCCCTTTCAGCCTCTTAGTACACTTTATGGATCTTTTCCCTTTTTTTTTTTCAAAATGAAGAAATCAAAATTATCCTTCTCCAATGACCCTGATGAGTTTTTTTCAAGACTCTGCTTTTTATAGTTCTCTCCTCCAGTCAAGGCAGCCTACTAAGTCTCCTCCTCAGACCATGTACTTAGGTCTTACACAAGTCAACTTAGCTTGGGTCATGCATGTGGCATGGTCCCAGGGAGAGCAAGCTTATTGGTTGGGAATGCATTTGGCTGCATAAGTAACCAAACTCTCAATAGCTTAATAAACAGAGATTAGTCTGTCTCACATTAGGAAGTCCACAGATGGTTTCTGCTTTGGTAACAGCTTATTGCATAACAACTTTCTCACCAAGAGCAATCTGAAAGGCTAGACAAAACATATTAAATATGTTTGAAACTCCCAGAGAACAACCAAGGTAGTGAGGATTTAAGGAGCCAGATTCCAGAGAGAGGTAAGATAGAGAGCTGAGTCCCATGGACAAGAACAACAGGCAGTGAAGTCCTAGAGGGGAGGGCCTGGGCCAGGTCCTAAAGTCCTTGTGATGCCAAGAGAGGTCAATGAATCTTGGAGAAGTTAATTACCTGCCATAAATTTCACAGAAGCAACATCATCCACCAAATCCAGGTATATCAGAGAATCATTTTTAACATCATGTGACAAATTCAAACAAGTGTCTGAGGAGGTTTGACTAAATCAGGTGGGAATGAGAGAAGGTGTTGCAACTTCCTGTGGGAGTGGATGGCCAAGGCCTTGGGAAAGCACCAAACAACATCCCAACTCTTCATTCATTTGGTCATGGGACAGTATTTATTGGCCTGGAGCCTGCTGTCAGGTTTGGTGGTCTCCTATTCATGGGGCTTTAGGAAAATTAGGTGTTGTCTACTCTTCCCTACCAGGCTCTGCAATCCCTTCCCTTGGTAGAAAGTCACTGCGCTAGTTGTACTGGTGAAATGCAAAGTCCCATCCTCAGTAATAGGTTCAAGAATTGCTTGGTCTATACCTTAATTCTCTCAGCTCCTTAGGAAATGAAATTTAGGTGGAAAAAGTGAAATGGCAGCTAACAAGACTGGGTCTGGCAATGTGGAACATGGAGGCTTTTGGGGGGGACCAGAGACCCTGGATCTTGGATCTTGCTGGTAAGGGTGGGAGGGTCAGCACATCCAAATATCTGGTATCTTCTCTGCTTGCTGATTTTCCCCTCTACTTTACAATTTAAGGCTGCACTGAGGGCTAGCTTATCCATACCCCTTATTATACATTTGTGTTCTAGAATAATTCTGTTTCAAAAGCTAACATATGAATGGTTTTCAGTCTTTGGAAGAAGAAACAAATCTCCACTTAGAACCAGTCTCCCTTAAAAAAAAAAACAAAACCCTATTTCAAACTATTTTTATCCTTCCTATTATATTTTGGTTCGACCTTTAAGTAAAGACTTTCCTTAATCTGGCAGCCACTTTATTCAGCTTCCTGCCTTGAGAAAACAGTCCCTGCCTGTTGAGTTCTAAGGCATTAAGCAAATGTTTACTTAACCTTTGCTTCAGCATAATCTTAGCTTTTAATAAAATGCTCCTAAAAGGCTGCACTACAAGTTTTCCATAGCTCTGAGTCGTGTTCGTATTAGGAAGTAGAGGAATTAAAGAATTGTCTTGTTTGAAGAATAAATCCTACCGCAACAAATCTGAAAGTGTTGGGTGGCTGAGAATGGTAAGAAGCTTTGAATATGAAATGAAGACAAATAGTATTCAATCTTTACTCCAAGGCCGAGAATTGGAGGGAAAGCTGATAGCCAGTCAACTTGGAGTGGGAATGGCCTGGGAGAAACCCATACTGTTGGGAGGGAAACTTTTTGCTTTGGCTTTTTTTTTTCTTTTTTCATTTTGGACAGTGGGGAAAGGGAGGGGAACCTGAGGGTAAAATCTCAACCAACCTTTCTTCCCTTTTGCCTCCCACTATCTCTTCCCCAAAGGAGAAGGAATTGCACATTTTATCGGTCAGTACCTGAGATACTCAATGGGCCATGCTCTACTAGCCTTAGAAGGCACACAGTAATATCAACTCCTTCTTCCTCACCTCTTGAAGGTTCCAGGTCTGTTCTCCACAACCTGTTTTGCTTCCAGCTTCCCCAGACAGAGTCTGCCTGCTAGAGACAGAACCAGCCACACATTTTGGGTTGGTTTGGGTTTCTCAAGAAGCAGACCAACTATGAGTAATTTACGTTGCAGCCAACTCCAGGGGGATGTGAGGCAGGGGAGAGGAAAAAGTCACAAAAGGTGCATTATCAAGAAAGTCATTCTGGTGAGCACACGGGGCTCCGTTTCACTAGAGACCTGGGAGGCAGGGTAGCTTACACACCTAGGAGTTATCCCTGCCAGAAAGAAGGCGGCAGGCATATTGTGCACCAGCCCCTATCAGCCACTGGGGGAAGGCTGCTCCCAGGAAGACCTAATTTGCTGGCTGTTCCAGACTGCCACCAAAGTCCAGTGGCCATAAACTGCCACCAGGTAAAGAGATATTGGCGATTTGCTCAGGGTTCCATAGCATCTGTCCTTTGTCCTCTCTCTTGGTACATGGGGTCAGCATCTGTCCTCACGACTCATCTTGTTCCATACCCCCAGGTGACCTGGATTCAAGGAAGTAAGAACCAGGAAACCTTACTTAGGCTTCCCCAACTGAGTCACAGTCTCCAATCCGGGCTCTGTCAGAGAAGCCCTGTGATGAGATGGGGGCCTCTTGGGGTGCTTGCCTGATGTTTAATTAAGCTGATAGTTTAAAACTTGGTGTTTTCACCTTGTGGATGTTCTTCCCTCACCAGGCATCTTGGGAAGGGAGAAGGCATGGAGGTAGCATGTGGAGAACACAGCTCCCAAGCCCTCATAGATACTTTAGCTGCCTTTGCTTTCCTATTGCTCAGCTCATTCTGTTTGAAGAACGCAAAACTATTTTATCACATGGGGCAGGGGGTTGTAAGGAAGAAGGGAAGAAATGTTTTTGTTCTTTTAAACTTAAACTCAATAGCAACTTCCAGAAATTAAAATATCATGCAAGCCTTATTTAAGCTTATGAACGATAAGCTAGATAAGAGCGGGGGTTAAGTTTATTAATTTCCCCAAAATCTATACCCATTTATATTTTGAATATGATATAAGGCAAAATGTTTCAAATTAGGCTTTAGGTCTCCAATTGCATATCTTTTTTAAAAGACTAGAATTGCATGATATATTTCTCTCCTTCTCAGGATTGAAATATGTACTAAAACAGTATACCACAGGTTTACTTATTAATGTTTACATAAATTCTTCCCATAAAGAATGAGAAGTGTCAACATTGCACTAAATGTGCAGTGTTTAAACTTTAATTGGATGCACAAAAGGTACAGAGACTCCATAAATATAATTGTGCACCTAGGAAGCTCTCCCAAGAAAGGTTAAACAGGATGACAATATCTAAGGTGGGGGAAAAGAAGGAAAAAGAGATCTGGGTTGGGTAAAGACAGCTGGTGCTATGGAAATTGTCAGTGCATACATTACAGAGGGGTAAGAAAGTGCTATTTTTACTTGAAAAATAATGGGGCATTGTAATCATCTTTCAGAAGAAGCTGTAAAGCTAGGAGGGCATGATAGCTGTTTGAAAAGCAATTAAGCAATCTCCTAGAGGAGACTGAAAACGTACCTGGGAAGAAAAGCAGATAGCGTTCAGAATTCATCATGTGTGAGCACATCACCAGCCATGAACCCTCTAGAACTGATGAAAAGCACTTGGTAAAATGTTAAATCGGGGCAAAAGGGTGCACAACCTGAGCCTGAAGCGAAAGGGAAGTGTTTAAAATCAAAGAGAAAAGGGAACTGCCGATTCTCATCTGTAACAACTGGATTGCAAAGTGAGCAGTACAGCAAAGAATGGGGGTGCTCAATGCAGGATAAGTCTGCATGAACATATTTTTCAGGTATCCTGCTCTACCTAATGACTCATTACAAAACAAATACAGCCCAGATGGGACTTGGTAAACAAACATGCAGCTGAATAATTGCTTAGGCCTTCCTAGCATTTGTCATTCTTTCAAAACTCACCTGTTGATGAATACTCCCTCTTAGAGCAGGGCTTCTCATCTGTTTTGATTTGCTAAAGCTGCTAGAATGCAATATACCAGAAATGGAACAGATTTTATAAAGAGAACCTTTTAAGTTACAAGTTTACAATTCTAAGTCTGTGAAAATGTCCAAATTAAGGCACCAACAAGAGGTTACCTTCACTCAAGAAAGGCTGGTGCTGTCCAGAACACCTCTGTCAGTTGGGAAGTCATGTGGCTGATCCCTTGCTTCTGGGCTCCATTGCTCTCTGTCTCTATTCCTGTGGAGGTTCCTCACTTTGCTTCTCCAGGGCTGGCCTTCATCTCTTGGCTTCCCTTGGCTCTCTCCCGGTTCTGGCTTGCTTAGCATCTCATGGGATGGCACACAGCGACATCTGCTGGGCTCTGCTTCTCCAAACGTCTGGGTCTTACGTTGGCTCTGTTAGCTCTGAAGTAACTGTTCTCCGAGCATCTGCATCTGAGGTTTCTCCAAAATGTTTCCTCTTTTAATGGACTCCAGTAAACTAATTAAGACCCACCTTGAATGGGTGGAGTCACATCTCCATCTAATCAAACATTCCCACCCACAACTGGGTGTATCACGTCTCCATGGGAGTAATCTAATCAAAGTTTAAACCCTAAACAATAGGTCTGGCCATGCAAGATTAGATCAGGATTAAAACAGAGATTTCTGGGGTACATAATAGTTTCAAACCGGCACATCATTTCCAGCTCTTTCTTTGCTGTGGGGAGCTGTCCTATGCATTGTAGGATGTTGAGCAACATCCCTGGCTTCTACCCACTAGATGTTAGCAAAAAAACACTCCCTCCAGTTGTCATAACTGCAATATTGCTTAGGCATTGCCAGGTGTCCCTGGGGGGAGGGGAGTGGGGCAATGACAAGCAAAATGCCTCATGGATTGAGGACTACTGCTTTAGTTTGTTAATGCTACCAGAAATGGGTTGGCTTTTATTAAGGGAATTTATTAAATTACAAGTTTACAGTTCTAAGGCCATTAAAAATGTCCATACTAAGGCATCCAGTGAAAGATACTTTGACACAAGAAAGACCAATCTGGAAAGGCTATATGGCTAGTATCTGCTGGTCCTTTGGCTTCCGGTTTCAAACAGCTTCCTCTGGGGGTGTTTTCTTTCTGAGTCTCCAAATGTCTCTGTCCAAGTCAGCTCTCAGCTTTTCCCAAAACGGTTCCCTTTTAAAGGACTCCAGTAAGTGACCCACCTTGAATGGGTGGAGACACATCTGTATGAAAACCGCCTTATCCAAAGTTTCCACCCACAGTTGGGTCACAATTCCATGGAAACAACTTAATCAAAAAGATCCCATCCACAATTGGGTGGGTCACATCTTCATGGAAACCACATAATCAAAAGGTCCTACTTTGAACAATAGGTCTGCTCCTATAGATTGGACTAGGAAAAAGAGCATGGCTCTTCTGGGATACACAACAGTCTCAAAACAGAACCACCACCTTCTCAGATTAAATAGAAACCCAGGCTTTCTTTTCTTTAACCATATTCCAACATGATGTCATGGACAGCTCATGGATCTTGAAGCCGGGTTACCTGATTTCAGATCTGTTCTCCCACACTTTACAAGTGAGTGACTCCGGGGGACATGTCCGGTCCCCTTTCGGTCACTCCTGTGCCAGGTGCCCCTAGACATGGCTGAGGTTGTCATTGTTTTCTACAGAAGCATCTACTCTACCAGCCCAAGATGGTCTTGCTGCTTTTCTACAAATGGATTAAATCAACTAAAGCCATCTACAAACTCTGCAGGGTTCCATTCCCCAAAAAAGGCATGCAAAATGGGTCTGAAACTAGAATGACAGCATCCGCCTAAGATCAGTTGAATTTAAGTCCAGCAATAAAGAACATCCCCATCTATGCCATGTCTCTTGCAGAGTATAAGATTGTGTTCTGAGGGGGGCGTGGAGGGGTAAGTAGAGGCCATCTGAGAAGGCAGCCATTATATTGATAATTCTGAAAGCTTAAAAGACGCTCAGCCTCTGGGTTGCTGACTCAAGTTTAGAAATACCTTCCTACACTCCAGATCCCAGGCTAACCACTGGATGTCACTCTACTCCTGCCTTGTTTCCCACCAACATCTAACTTGCACATCAGAAAGATTCAGTGTCCATGAAAGCAAATCAGAGGAAATCAGAAGCCATTCAACATGCAACCCACAAAGAACAATGGTAGGGGGCTCGTACAAACACACTGGAAAATCAGCATCCCTTTCACAGATTGCTGGTGAGGATAAAGTGGTATGAAAAGCCCCTTGTGCAGGACCTGGCTTTAGCAGATCATGTCAGGGTTCCACCCAGATCCCCTCGCATGTAGCTTGAGGGCTTACATGCACCTCCCGGCTACGACTTCTCAGCTCCTGGTAACCAGAACCTATGGCTCTTTTTTGGAGGCCTGCCCTTGGACCACTTGCCTGGCTTTTCCTACAGGCAGAACGCCAGAACTGCCTGGAAATGCACGTTCCCCGCTTCCACCCCAACCCTTCACCAACGACTGCCGGGCGCACTGATATGGATGCTCAGCTCCACTGCTGTGGCGGGGCAGACTGCGAGGTATCATTTATACCTGGTGAAAGCCACTCACTGCAGGGACTCTCCCAACACTGCGTCCTTGCAGGGGCTTCCCCTGCTTCCCTACCTCTCTTCCCCTTACCGATTTCCCCAGGGCATATTTCTTGGATAAAGCACTGCATGCGAACCCTCGCGTCAGGGTCTGCCTCTGTGGATCCCTCCAATAGACACTGGTTTACAGTTTGTGCTCAGAAAATGTTGGTTCTTTCCTCCAGAATCAATGACCTGGCTACTTCAGGTGAAAGGGTTAGCTCGAGTGGCCCCGGTATCCCTGAACCTTTCTCTGGAACACAGACCAGCATTGCTCCTCAGTTCCTGCACCCTGGCTGGCTCCTACTGGCCCATTTTGTCTACTGTCCGTCTGAGCTTTGATTTCCAGGAACTAACATGTTCTGATCTGAGTGTCAAGGCATAAGCATGTCTATTAATCCATTTGTGGTGACAGTAATGGTAGTAATATAAAGCCCAGGGAAATATCTAAAAGCAGATAAAAAGGTCCTTCACCATTCTGGTGTCATGGAGAAGGGGATTGGGAATGGGAGAGAGGAAGGAGCCAAAGAGAACTGGCAGGGGTGACTGAAGGTCCAGCGAGGGGGGATTTGCTTGACTCCCAAGAGCTACAGCTCAGCCTTCCTGCCTTTGATTTGTGCAATTCTAAAAGCCGGCATCGGTATTTTTTCCCCCAAGTTGACATACCATTTCTCAAGCAAATTAACATTCCCATCTTGACTGATTCATTTGGCCAGAATAAATTCACATCCTGAAGCAAATAGGAAAAAGGGAGAGGGATGGCAGGAAGAGGGGAGAAGGGAGAGAGGTGGGCCAGACATTAGTAACAGCACTTCATTTTTGACCCCCAGCATACCCTGACTTCAGCATAGCACACACTGGAGAAAAAAAATGATTGAGACAATTGCTCACAGCTGACAGAAAAGTAATTTCCATTTAGAGAAATATTTAAATCATGATCTCAGGAGCATTCTCTGTCTCTGTTAGTAAAGGGTCGGAGGGCAGATTATATAAATTGCATGAATCAATATGTCATTTTCTGAATTAACTACTGATACACCATGGTATTTGTAGATGATGTAGTTGAGAAAACATCATAGCATGGAAAGGCCTTTATGTCAGGAAACTGACATATTTCAAGAATAGAACAGGCAATATAATTTCTTTTTTCTTTTATTTTCCCTCCCATTTCAGATAGATCCGACTGATTGTAGAAGAAATGAGATTTTCTTTCAAATGCTTCCTTTTATTTCTTCTCTCCACTCCTAACTGAAATACCCATCCCCCTCCAGAGATTTATTTAAACGCTACATAAATGAGTTTAGTGTTTCTCTGTTTTGAATCTGGTCCATGAGGGCACACACATCTCCTCACTTAATAAACACGAAAAGCCTAAATGGTCTTCATTTATTAGTGCTCAGGAATGGCTGATGCTAAAGGGACTGAAATTCTTGGAAGTATCTTCTTCTAAGCCTATGAGATGTGCCAGAGTATTCCAAAACTTTACTGCACAACAACTGCTGCTGAGTTTAGTCACATGATGAACAATGAGTTAAGTTGGCTGTGAGTCAAATATTTTTCACACAAACTGTGTCTTCACAAAAGCAGAGCAGCATGGCAACTGCAATTCCTTGGATGTTTCTGGTAAAAGCTGACTTCAGGCCTAAATTATTCTGACAACAACTTCCATTACTCCGTTTTGCTTTGTGGTATCACACAGCAAGCCTGAGAAACCCTCGCCTAGTTAGGAAAGAGTCTTATAAATTCGTGGTGACAATTTAAAGGATAGGTTTCTAATTTTAATATCTAATACAGAATTTGACTTATGTCTTACATGCTTGCAGAAAGCATAGGTAGAATTCCTGACCTGTTATTCTTTGAACAAGAGGTATAACTTTTAACCAAAAGGAACATTATTAGAGCAGAAACACACAGTATATCTGTAGGATGAGCCCCAGCTCATGGCACTTGAAGCAGAAAATCAAACCCTCTCTTAAATTGCCCTTTCTTGCCATTTGCTGAATGTTTGTTTCCCAGAAGTACGCAGGGAAGGAGACTCAAGAACCAGCACCCTGAAAATGAAGTGTCCACAGTTGTATAGAGCCATTAAAATAAGTCAGTGCTAATAGTCTCTGCAGGACTACAAAGCTGTTACTCAAAAGGACCCGGCCATTTTTTAATTAGTCATCCTAAGACTTGCAGGCACCATAAAGGAGCTGGTGAAGTCAAGTGAAGTTGGCTATTGGCTGGGCCTGAAAGCAGAGAAGGCCGGGAGTGGCCTCTTGTCATTTGCAATATTAGTGGAGAGCCCAGGAGGATGGGGACATAATAACCGAACTGCTTCTTTCTCTTTTGCCCTTTATTAAAAAAAAAAAAAATCTCTTTGACAAAGTACCAGAGATATTTTCCTGATAATGAAGGCAGGAAGGATGTGCCACTGCAGACATTTAGATTAACATTTCAAGCTCGTGTGTGTGTGTGTGTGTGTGTGTGTGTGTGTGTGTGTGTGTGTTTGCATCTTAGTACTAAGTGTTTGCAGCGTGCTTTGCAGGAGCTTCAGAAAAGCAATAGAGAAAAGATGTTCAAGATAAAATTTTAATTCATTTAAAAAGCTCTTCAAAGGTTTAAAATTGTTTTAAACCCTCTCCTTTTGAATTTAATTTCAGTACCATATATTATACACCTACTATGTACTGTGCACTGTGTGGGCTGATGTTACATGCAGATTTCATTTAGGCATTATTATCCCCACCTCGTAGATGAGTGAATTGGGAAGCAAGAGGTGAAATGACCTGAGCATGCAATAAGTCTGAGCCGTTATTCCAGAAAACACATTGTGTTCTTTCCATGGGTCAAGTTCCAAGAGGTCTGAGACCTAGAATCATTCACATTACCTCACTTCCACTGGCTTTGGCATAACTGAGAAGGTAACCTTTTCAAATTACTTGACTTTGTTGATGGGTTGCTGAACATAACAGAGACTCATCCATTATAAAATAATGTAATCTAGTAATCTATCCAGACCCAGCTTTTTGTTAGCATGCATTGCACACTTATGCATATTTGTTTTGGAGAAAGAGCAGAAATCACAGTGCCTTAACCTCCAGGTGGTCCCTGCGATGGTCCATGGGTGGGACTCTCTCTTCCCGCGGGTTACCTAGGCCTTGCTCTGGATCCTGCACAAGGCTGTGGTCAGAGTGTGGTTCAAAATGTCTTTCCAGAGTGGGGGCAATGGTGGCTCAGTGGCAGAGTTCTCGCCTGCCATGCTGGAGACCCAGGCTCGATTCCCGGTGCCTGCCCATGCCCCCCCAAAATGTGTACAATACAGAAATTGTTGCAAAAAAACTATGAGATAGAAATTACGATTTCTTATCTGTGAAGCCCCTATAGAACAGTTACAGCAGCAACTCCTTAAGGAAAGGCCATTGACCTTTCAGCTCCAGCCACTCAGACAATGGTAGTCACTATGGGCCCTCCTATTTTCAGGTCCTGCACACACATGATATTCAATCCTTGCAACAACCCAGCAGGGAAGATGCTATTAACCCCACTGGTAGTCTAGAAAACTGAGGCCCAGTGAGGTTAGACACCTATCCAAGAATGCACAGCCAGAAACGACAGCACTAAAACATTGAGCCCACACTATTTCAAAGCTCCATGGTGCTCTAGGCATCTAACTTTTCTCAGGCATTAAACCTCCTTTAAACATGATTTCGTGTTATTGCCTACCAGCATGCACCGTGTCCCAACTCTGCTCACTTTTGATCATTTTCTGTACTGATCTCATCATGCACTCAAAATCACATAATCTTCTAGGCAGGATCTATCACCCGCCCTAAGCTGGTGCATGAGATGAAACCTATTACCCTCCTTACCCATATCCACTCTCCTGTATTGTTTCCAGGTCTTCCATGGGTAGAAGTCTTATTCCTCATGTCTTAGTTTCCCAAAGTTGCTATGACAAATACCACACAATGGGTTGGCTTACACAATGGGAATTTATTGGCTCACAGTTTCAGAGCCCAGAAGGCTTGCTTTCTCTGGGGTCTGTAGTTTTCTGGTTGGCTGGAGCTCCTTCAGTTCCTTGGTTTTTCCTTCACATGGTGATGTCCTCTGTTTTCTCTTCTGTGTTCTGTTGACTTTTGGTTTCTAGCTCCTCACCTTGGCTTTTCTGACTGTCTGAATTTCTTCTGCTTATAAATCTCCAGCAATCTAGATTAAGAACCAACTTCATTCAGTTGGGCCATGCCTTAACTAAAAATACCATCTTCAATCACCTACAAAAATGCTGATTAAGATGAAGAACATATGTAAATTTGGGGCCACCAAACCCCACGTTCTATGAAGTCAGAGATGGTAAACTTCATTGCTTATTTGTGTCCCACAGGGAGGCAGTATAAGCTACAGAGTGAACACTTAAATGTTTCCTAAAGTAAATTGACTATCTCACAGACTATAAGACAAATGACAGCAAATTTCTTGTTCTATTTAATCTTGTTTAATTTATCTTTGTTGACCTGAGGGGCAATAGGTGAGTGAGAGTCTTGAGGGTTCACATTGTGTCTTGGCTTAAACAGGATGTGTCTGGGTTCAGGGATTCTCCAGGATGGATTTAGGTATTTACCAGAGTAGCAAATACTCAGGTAGCCAGAGCCAACTACCTCGTGCATACAATAGCAACAGAATAGCGTAAAGGGCCAAGGTAGCTTAAAAATAGGTAGATGATAGCTAGCTAGACAGATAGATAGATAGATAGATAGATAGATAGATAGATAGATAGATAGATAGATAGATAGATAGTAGATAGTAGATAGATAGATAGATAGATAGATAGATAGATACAGGTAGATAATCCTTGGTTGGCTTGGGGCATTAAGGAAGTCTGAAAGCTAAGGATTCTCTCAAGGGTCCCCAGACCTAGAATTTTGTTTTAATGTCAGCAATTGACAACTTCTTAGAGATGCTAAATGCCTTTGTTCTTAGTGGGAAGCAAGAAAGAAAGATGCCCCAAGTTGGAAGGGGTCCCAGAGGGCCTCATTGACCCCCAACTCTCACCCCTCCACAGCTGAATCCCCCTTTCTTTAGGTAGAGATTAATAGACCACCAAGACAATGCCGGGGATATAGTGGGACAAGTACCAGATTAGGAGTTTCAAAATCCTGTTCTTTAGCCTTGGGAGAGTTGCTTTGTCTCTCATGTTCTCTAATGTTTGTTTTATCTGTAAGATAAGAGGACAGAACTAAAATCAGGGTTTCTTAATCTTTAATGTGCCTGTGAATCCTCTGGGGGTCTGGCTAAAAAGCAGATCCTGAGTCAGAAGGTCTGTCGTGAGGCCTGAGACTCTATTTCTAATGAGCTTCCAGGTGAAGCTGAGGCTTCCAGGGATGGCACTGTCCTCAGCACTAGAGGGTGTTTAAAGTTCTGTAAATGCTTTCATTCTTTCAATGCAAACAGGCTCAGGAGACATAAACCAGTCAATGACACTTCAACACCTGATGAGATCAGTCCCAAGTTGGTGGGAGCTAATGGGGGCAGGCAGGGAGCTCTTCCGCCTGAGGTCTTCTGCACGGGGAGCAAGACCACTAGGTGGGGGTACACAGCTGCCTGAAGGCCCATGAGGGACTGGGTATCTCCAGGGTAGCAGCGTACTAGAATGAGGAAGCCAGCAGCGAGAGACAGATAGCAAAGGAGCTGGGATAAATGCCTCTGCCGTTAAAATTTTGATCGAGAACCTTAGATGCTGCTTGTAATCTTTCATGAAATAAAGTGAGATAGAAACAGGTAAACTACTATTTCCCAACTCCCCCTCCTCTCTGGTACCATTTTACTTGACAAACCTGCATATTCACCAAAAGTCACAATGGACACAGTTAAAAAGTAACCGTGGGGTCCAATTCTCCAACTTGCCCTAAATGTCATCTTCTCACTTGTAAAGGACCAGAGCACAGAAAACTAAAGAACAAAACTATTTCCAGGCCCTCCAAACTAGATACCAATGATTAAAAAAAAAAGAAAAGAAAAAACCTCAGAAATTTTGAAGATTTTTTTTTAGTATAGTACAGGCATTTTAATGACATGTAAGCAAACAACAATTCATGACTGCATCAGAGGAACTACGTTAGTGATACACAATGAAAACCAATTTCCAGTTAAATACAGAAAAGCCTGTGGGCCCTTCAGAACACAAAATCTGCATTCTCTCACCAGATTTCTTGATGCGTCATTTCTAACTAGGGGCTTTTGCACAGGGAGAGGAAATTCGAAATTGAAATAGAGGTAGAGAAAACAACCCACAGCCTTTTCTTTTTCTTTTCTTTTCTTTTCTTTTTTGCTGTGTCTTTTGATGTTTGAAATTTTGGTAATACCCAGTGAGGTTATTATATTATGGAGAATATACCCCATTAAAAATATTGCTATGTCCTCCCCACTACATATACATATTTATTTATTTAAAATTTGGGGAAAGGTCAATCAGTTATTTAGAAAGCAAAGTTATTCAACTGAGATAATTTTGGAAAAAAAATTTTAAGAGAAATTTAGAGGCATAAAATCCATGGATTCAAACAGCTATTTTTTCCCCCACATCCCAAAGTCATCAACAATTAAAAGTCACAATACCAGGACACCCCTTGATGGTACAGCACCTTCAGGTGTATTTTTAACACTCCAATTGGCCAGAGAGGCAAATAAATAGAAATCATCAGTGTTCAAAGGAGAATCCTGACTCACCACATTTATATACAGGGACTCAAAGAGTTAGAAATAATGATTACTTAGAAATGACCACAGATAAACCATCTCCTATATGTATTCCCATATAAGAGAAGATTCTCTAAGCTGAAAAATAATTCTCTGGTTTGAAGTTACCCACTTGGATCAATGGTCAGTCTGCCCCCTGCTTGTGAGAAGACGAAGCCACAGAAAACAAAGAAATGAGTTGCAATTCCTCTTTTAAGGTCCTGTCACCTCCAGCCCAAGCCCTATTCCTCCTTCAGGTAACAAACTCTTAAAACAGAAGTAAGAAATTATTTTTGAATACAGCACAAGCATTTTAATTACATATAAGTACATACACCTTTATTTTTGGTGTTCCCTTTCTGTCTGCAGTTTGGACTAATTTTCTACTCGCAGAAGAAATCAATATCCTGGAAAAGAAACAAAAAAGATCGAACTGAGCAGACAGGACCAGAAAACAGATGTAGTTTCTTCATTTTTAATCATTTTAAAGGAGAAATTTGGGTTAAGAATAAAAGGGAGGTTGAACTCCAGGAGTATGAAATAATTATCAGGTTAAGTAAAAAACTGCTTACATGAGATTCTCAAATAAACTTTTAATTCATGGCTGTGTGACAAATTCAAGCTTAATGCAAAAAAGCAATGACAAGCGAGTTACATTTGTGTAGGTTGGGCAATGTTTTGGAGTTATTTGGCATAGCAATTAGCTCCAGGAGAATCTTCAAACAACCACCTTGCAAAGTAGCTCAGAGAAAATCTTCCATTTACATCCCAAGTTTATAGGGCCCCAGTGCATTAGAAATCAGGTATGATTCTATTTCATACCTAAGTAGAGTCTATCTACCACAAAGATAAGGCATTCAAAGATTTTTCCAAAATGTCTTCATTTTGTCAAATACAGGTGCTAATTTTTTGCTCCAATACATGTCTCTAATAAATAATTATAATAATCAGTTAATATTATTTTTGGTTTCTTTCTTTGCCACATGGACTCCTTTCCATATATAACTTGCCCCTAAAATAAAAGGGATGTGTGGAGAAAGTCCACTGATATTTTAACATTGATAGTGGGTATAAATGCTCTCTCAGATCTCACGGTTTCAGAAAAGTTTATCATTGGAAGTTGGGGGCTTTGTTGCATACATCCTGTAAATTGCATGATGCCTTCTAATACCAACCCGCGTTACCCCAAGGTCTGTGCCCTCTTCTGGCCCCATCTGGGGTGCTTACCGTGGTGGGAACTTCCCTGGTGGCTTCCTGGTACACGTGCTGTTCCCTGACCAAGCTGCTGGGGAAATAACCCACGATCCCCAAGCTGTCCTCCTGCCCATCACCATAAACCTGCGTGCCCAGAACAGTGACAGTCAGGGGGGAAGGATTAAGCCCTCTTCCCAGAAACCCTCACCCATCCTCTTCCTGCAAAAGAAAATTGCAAAACTGCCAATGCCTCCGAGTTCACTCTGGACAAATTTGAAGTTCAATTGTAGCAAAAATTAATCCACAGGAATGGGTGTGTTTATTCTTTTGTAGCCTGGTCTTACTCGTCTCACTATTTTCGCATTGTGTTTTTTTAATGCAATCTTATGAATTGCTTGAAATCTTTTTGGAATCCATCAATAAATTAAGTCAGGACACATATTTCTCAGTTTTTTTTTTAATTCAAATGAACAGATACAGATAATTAAATGAGTTTAAGATTTAACTCTTCATTATTTGAGAGCTTATCTTTGGGACTGCAGGTGTGTAGGGCAAATTAACCTTGCTTCAAGGCTCCCCAGCTCCCTCCTCCTTTTGGACGTTTCAACTAGAGAAAGCATACCCTTTGGAATTAAAACACAGATGCCTTATACTTGGCAAATCCTCCCCAATTTTTGGGGGGCAGGTGGGGTGCATGGTCCAGGAATCGAACCCAGGTCTCCCTCATGAAATTCTACCACTCTCCCAAATATTTTAAAATAAGATTCAGACTGCTTGGGATGTTCAGGCCCGATGTGTCTGACTTTATTTTCTTGCCAAAACCTCATATAAACCTATATTCAGTTCTGGTATGAAATGATCTTTGTTTCTTTAAAAAAGCAATAGTAACATAATACATGCAAATATATCTGCAAAAATAAAAAACACATGCAAAAACAATACATGTAAAGATTCTCTTCTACAATCCCTACATTCTTCTTAATAGCTAGTTTTAAAAATTAAAATGCATTAAGGAGAGGTATTAGAGGAAAATTAAGAGCAACTGCTGTCAAGGTACATGCATATTTTAAATGATCTTATCTTACACTGCCAGCCCAAAATTCTCCAGCTTCATTCTCTTTTACCAGTTTTGAATAAATGTAGATCTGCTGCCCTTTTTTAAAGTTAATGAATCTGCAGTCTGGGGCATTATAATCTTCTTGAGCTCTGGCCAGAGAAATAGTATCTGGAAGAAATAAAATGGAAATGACTACTTTTTAGGCTTTGAATTTTATAATATTAGTAAAAAGTGAAGCATATCAGAAAAGTAGGAAATTAGAGCCAGGAATATCTCACAGTTTACAGCCTGTGCTCAACTCAAGAGGAAGATTACCAGGGTTTTAAAGCTGCCAACAAAATCTTAGCTGAGTGAATTCTCCAAAGTAAGAGCCCAACTTAAGACAAAAAGAAACAATGCTAAATGGCATACACATTAGATAATATTCATTTCAAAGTCAAATTCAATTTTATGTAATTCATGAATATATTTTCAGTTATATAACAGAAATATAATGAAAAGCATAATAAAGTCCTTACAGACACACTCCTCATCTGCACAGAGCTTCTTGGAAGCAAGGCTGTCCATAAATATTCCATGCGCAGCACTTATAGTTATAAGACCTGGAAGAAAAAGTAAAAATATTCTTGCCATCTTCCCTTTTGCACTTTGTTTTTGTTTTTTGTTTTTTTGCTAGCACCTTTTGCCTGAAAGTGGGAACTGACTTCAGTGGCTCCATTCTTTTATGTGAAACGCCAGAAATCTGGGTAAACACCCGAGGCCAATGGGAAAGGATCTGCCATCCTCTGCTTTCATGATGGCCTCCTGGGCTCCAGGGGCTAGTAAGCATATGATTTTCCAGAGATTCAACCTCTACCTCTTTTTTAGACAAGAATTCTATTCAAACTTTGTTAAAGCCACTTTAGCCGTGGCTTATTTCATCCATCAACAAGTGCCTTCGTCTCCCAGGGCTGCTGAAACAAAGTACTTCAGAGTGGGTGGCTTAGAGCAATGGAAATGCACTGTCTCACAGTTCTAGAGGCTGGAAGTCTGAAATCAAGGTGCTGGCAGGGCCGTGCTAACTCTGAAGTCCATAGTGAAGATCTGCTTCCTGCCACTCTTCTGGCTCTGGCTGTGACTCGCTGGTCCATGCTGTTTTCTGCCTGTCTTCACAGTGTGCTCTCCCTACTGTCGGTCTGGGCTCAAATTTCCTCTTCTTCTAAGGACACAGTTTTACTGGGTTGGACCCACCCTTAATCCTAACTAAGAGCATCTTCAAGACCCTATTTCCCAGTAAGGTCACATTGACTGGACAGGGGGCTAGGACTCAAGCAGATCTTTTAGAGGGACACAACTCAACCCTTAACAGTAGGGCATTGTTGCAAAGATTATGTGATTTTTAAATTTTTTAGTTTAATTCTCATGGTCTATTAGCCTATGAAGAAAGCTGCACTCGCTCTAGGAATCTGTTGAAAATGCAAGACCTAGATCTTCAGTACAAATAATTTTGAATTAAACAAATCCAATTAAAAAAACATTTAAACTTAAATGAGAGATTATTATAGGGTCTCTTAGGTTTACAAATGCAACCCCATAGGAGTCTTAGAAGTTGCATTCTGGCCTGCTGATGGCACATCTAGAATCTGCTAATGAGGAAAGGAATGGTCAAGTGGGCTAGGGAAAATGGAGCAATCTTTACCAACTCGCCTTCTCTCTAATTTTTAAAATTCAGTCTTGAGTTGCTCATGGATGATGAAGAAGGAAGGAACATTGAGGCTTTTATCTCTCCCTCTTATCCTGTTTCTGGGCATCTTTCCTATGGAGAGAGAGGCACTGCTAGAAGTCACCACCTCTACTAGCACATATTTACTGAGCACCTGTCAGGCACTGTTCTCACTGGAGCTACAGTGGGGAACAAAACAAAGTCCCTGCCCTCAGAGTTCACTCCTGTTAGGGGAGGCAGACAATGGGAGATGCTCAAGACCCCCCAGTCGCCCAGTTCTGGGTTGGCACCTCTCATACGATGGCCCTTCTCTCAATTGTTTCCAGAGCAGAAACAAGGACAAGGATGCCCTGCCCATCTTGGCTGACCATGAGGTTTTGGGGAAGTACCTCCCTCCGCTCCGAAAGTGTGGTCACCACAATTGAGGGACAAGTATTCAAGCTATTTTCAAACTAATTTGATTCATTTTTCCAAGGGGTTAATTGGTTAACCAAAATACACTTTAAGTGTAATATAAAAAAAGGAGGTTTTATGGTAGGGGTTTTGTGGTATGTGTATGGTATGTGTTATTTTGGGGAGTGGATTTCATACATTGGATCCTGATTTGGAAGCACATTTTATTCAGTACCTTCCTTTGAAATGAGGAAACTGAGGCCCAGCCAAGATCTGAGACTGCTTCCTCAGCCCCCCTATCTAGGGTTACCCAGTGGGGGACTGTGACCCAGGACCCTTTCCATTGATCCACCGTCAAATTAGAAAGGGGATTTTAAATCTTTATTTTCTCCTTCACTTCAAGGAAAGAAGGAATTAGAGATCATTTCTGAAAGCAAAATGCTTGAGCATTTTTCCTTCCCATGTTCTGGGAGCCTACAAGGATCTCTTTGGGAACACTAAAGTTTGATCAATTCTCCTTACTGCCAACTCAACAGCTGTTTACAGACTATTACAGTCTCAAATCAGCCCTCAGCATGGGCAAGTGGAAAGACAGTTGCCATTTAAGAGACACTTTAAGAACTGGGGCCCACACAGACTTGAATTGCCACACCAAACACAGGCTCCCAGTGAGAGTGAAAGTCACATGCAAGTGATCACAACCACTTGGCAAAGTAAGGCTAATACCAACAGGGAGCCATTATTACCATTGGAAGGGTAATAAGGGAGGGGGCCGAGCCTTCTGAGCATGTCCTAGGCAGGCCTGGGTTTGTCATCCTGCAGCGGGAAGAAACAGGACTAGAGACCCATGCCAAATTTTACTTATGAATAGGAATTTAAACTTGCACTATTCAGAAGCAGTCGTGCGTAGCAGCGTGGCTCAAGACCCCGCAGTCGCTCCAGGTGTGGAGAGGGCCCTCTCCTGATAAAAGAACAACTTTTCATGCAATTTAGGAGTTCACAGCTTTATTACCTGAATCATGAGGTGATTCATCCTGTTCAGAAGGCAGAAGGCAGCTCCGCTGAGGGAGTGGAGACGGGGAGTTCATAGGGGGCAGATGGGGAAGCATAGGAGGCAATGCTCTGGTTGGCTGACATTGTTTCCATTCTCCATAAAAAGGGGGTCTTACAGAGTGGGGAGCAGGTATACACTGATTAGTATAGTATGCTTGTCCAATCTGATAAGTTGTCTCTATTAGACCCAAACTAGATTTATTATCAGGTGTTGCTTATCAGCAACGATAGAGTGTGTGTGCCACTTTCTCAGAACACACTTGCAGGTCAACTGTTTTTTGTCTTCTGGAAAAGTCCCTCTCAGAAAGAGGTGTGTCTCCTCCTGGCAATGTCCAATATAGGCTACCATTTTATTTTACTTAATAATCTTCAGCTTGCCTATCTCCTTTCTATAGATTTTCCCAGAAAAAAGACTCTATTTTCCCCCCTTCCAGTCCTAAATTAGTTTCTCAGCTCTCAGTTCTTAAAATGCAGCTGTGACTTCCTTAGGGTCTAAGAATGGGCTTGGACAAGTGGATGGGGTGGTGGGTGGGCACAGCCTGCTTGCTGTGTCCTTCAAAGCCCTGCATGATTTGACCCCTCTACCTCTCACTTCACCCCATGTTTTTCTCCCCTGCTCCCTCACTTCCTACCACCCTGACTGCTCTCCATCTTTTGAAGATGCTAACCCCATTTCTGCCTCGGGCCCTTTGAGCTTACTACGCGGAACACTTTTCCTCCAGACACTGGCATTCAGGTATCTGGATAAGACACTTCTCCACAGACCAACTAACAGAGCCTCTCTCTACACTCCTCCAACCTGGTCACTGTACCCCGATACCCAAAGCATGCATCATGATCTGGTATCACCTTGTTTGCTTACTTGGTGTGGTTTGCCTCCTGACTCCTGACGCTACAATGAAAGTTCCATGGGGCAGGGATCTTGTTTAGCTTGTTCATCACTCTATATAGGCACCTAGAAAAACATATGGCACTCATTAAATGGGTATTCATTGAATGAACGTACAACCGCTCTGAAACTGTATGCTTAAGTGTGTATACATGCAGGTGCATTCCCTGCACCCCCCCCCACCGGGGAGTTTCCTAGCTTTTATTAGATTTAGAAAAAGGTCCCAACACCCCCAGAATTAAGATTTACCGACTAAATTATTAGGGCAGAAGCCTAGAACCTTGACACTAAAGAGTGGTGGTTCCCAGACTAGCAGCTTTGGCATCACTTCATAGAAATGCAGATACTCAGATCCCAACCCAGATCTGGTAAATCTGAACATCTGTTTTTAATAGGAGTTTCGCTAACTCATATATGTCCATTAAAATTTGAGAAGTACTGTTCCAGGGCAATTCAAATACAGCAAAATATTCAGCCAGAGGTTCATGTTCTTCATTAAGTCATCGCTGGATACAACATTTTCAAGTGACAAAATGCTTGCTAAATAACCAAAGAGAAAATACCTTGACTTAAAACTTAAAATAGAGATGTGAACCTCTTGCAACAATTTCCAATTTTACATAATTTTCTATGTATCAAGATAATGCCTTTGAAAATACAATTTGAGCTAATGAGCTGATCATTAATAACCTGCTTCATAAAGGTAGAAATCTTGGTTGGGTCTTTAACCTTGGCTCACTTTGGAATCACCTGGGATGCTTAAAAACATTGATGACTGGATCTGTGCCCCCCACCCCTTGCTCCCCTACCCTCCCCAAGAGATTCTGATTTAATTGGTCTGGGGTGTAGTCTGGGCGAGGGCATTTGAAAGTTTTCCAGATGATTCTAACTTGCAGCCAAAACTGAGAACCACTGAATCAGATTGATAGCAACCTCTGTGCCCTCCAACTTAAGCCTCCCTGGGAGTATGCGTTCCTCACCTCACATTCCCAGAGCTAGGTTAAGATAGGCAAGATTCTACTGTGATTAAGCCTTCCTTAAAATATAGTTATCTCCTTTTCTCCTTGTCCCTCCTCCCTCCTGAAACCTTGCTTTTTATGGTTACAAGCAGGGAAATTTGAGCAACTAAGTAAATGCACTGAGGATAATGGACAGTTAAAGAGGGAATTACAAATAAGGAAAGGGAGAGGCTAGGATAAACCCTGTGGTATTAGATCACAACTGGGGGTACTAAATATGTAGACATATTCAAATATATAAAGATATCTCTATATAGCTTAAGATAATGAAAGACAAGGACAGGCTCAAGAACTGACAGAGACATGACTACATGTGAGACATGAGCTGCTTTGGATTCTGGGATCTAAATGCACCATTACTGGGAAAAATAGCAAAATATGAATTGGTTTGCATGAAGACATTGGATGTTCATTTCTTGATTTTGGTAGTCCTCTAGAGTTATGTAGGAGAGTGGTCCTGTACTTAGGAAATACACACTCTGAGTACCAAAAACCTTAACAATTGGGTAATCTGAAGTGCTTATGGGAAAACTATGCACTACTTCTGCAACTTTTATATGAATTTTAAGTAATCCCAAAATAAAGTTAGAAAAAATAAATCAGCTGTCACCCCTCTGCTTGAAATCTTCTAACAGAACATGACGTCCACACAAAGACTTGTACAATGTTCACAGCCACTTTATTTATAATAGCCCCAAATGGTTAAGAACCCAAGTGTCCATCCACTGGTAAATGGATAAATTGTGATACAGCCATAAAATGGAAAACTACTTAGCAATAAAAATAAACTGCTAATACATGCAGTAAGATGGACAAATCTCAAAAACATTGTTGTCTGAAAGAAGCCAGATAGAGACCACATATTGTATGATTCCATTTACACAAAACTCTAGAAGCGGCAAAATTATGGTGCTAAAAAGCAGATCATTGGTTGCCTGGGGCCAGTGCGGAGAAAACAGATTGGAAAGCGCACAAGGGAATTCTGGGGGGTCATGACAATTTGTCTTGATTATGATGACTACCTGACTATATACAATTGTCAAAACTCACCAAATTGTACACTTAAGTGGGTGAATTTTTTTTTTTTAAGTGGGTGAATTTTATTGTATGTAAATTATAACTCAGTAAAACTGTTGTTAAAAATCCTCTACTAGTTCCTCATTTTCCTCGGAGGATAAGCCAAAGTCTTTAAACGTGCCCACATAATCCCCTACCACTCTTGCTCCCTCCCCAACTCCCGCCTCCCCATTTCGACTCCTCTCCAACCAGGCTGTACTTTTTATGACTTCTAATGGAGGCCTGAGGCTTCCGACGGGTCCAAAAGATGTTCTTTCTAGTCTAAAACAAGGTAAGTACAGAAGTTTCAGTAGCTAGAAAATTTAATAGCAACTGGCACTGCTGATGAAATATCACAAGCATATTTTTTTTAGTATTTCACAAAAGTGTACCAATTGACAACTGAGTTAAAAAAAAAAGTTACTTAGAAGCATCGGAATATGAATGTGGCAGTTTTAGGAATAAATGTTTTTGTTTTTATAGGAATAAACATTTTTGCTTTTATTCTTCCCCTATATGCATGCACAAGAGTGATGTGATAGAAATCTATATTTATGTAACTCTAAAAATGGTCTTTCCATAAGGACACAAAAATTTTAAGTGATAAGGGAGAGTTTCACTAAGGAAATATTAAAACAAGAATATCAAAACAATGATCAGTGTTGCCATTTTTAAATACACGCTATACTAACAAAATATTGCCCACTTCTAAAGATATCCATGGTTTTATTAGCAGGGGACCAAATCAATAGCCTTAGGTATAAAGCAAATGCTAAAGAAGATGAGCATTGGAAATACGTGAATGTTATGTTTAAGAAATACAAATAGGTAGCAAAATTAGCACTGGCAACCCTTTGAAAGTCTATTGTATTATATATTATACACTCTTTTAAGTCTTTTGATAGAGGTTAGCTATTAACCAAGCAGGTATTCCTTAGGAAATGCCCTGCCTCAAATGGAAATGAGCAAATCTTAAAAGTCACCTAATCATAAAATGTGGAGTCTGAAGACAGCACTTTCTTTCTTTGTGACTGCAGAGAAAGCAGTAAGTAGAGCTAGTCATAAATGTTCTTTATTCAATTAAACACGGAATTTAACGATTCATGAAATGCCTATTAGCAAAATACTAAGCTTATTTCTTTAAGGGCTACAAAGATCAAATTTAGATCCTGCCCAGGTCACATTTTCTTTCAATATTCAGGATGATGAAGTTTACCATTAGTACAACAACCAGTCATTTATTAGCTTCTATGATCTAATTCTCCTTTCCTTTTAATAAAATGGTTTGTTTCTATACCATCAGCTGCTCCAAAACAACACTAGAAAAGCATCTTATGATGTGGTGCAATGATGGCTCAGTGGCCGAGCTGGAGACCTGGGTTCGATTCCCGGAGTCTGTCCATGCCAAAAACAAAACAAAACAAAGCATAAGATATAAAATACAAATTAAAGTTTATTGTACAAAATTAAGGCCTTTGTATTCCACAGTTCACAAAGGCTAAAGAAAGACTGGATAATTTTTAAGTTCTTTAAAAAAATTTTGCTTTCACTACATCTTGTCCTCAAATATTAAAAATGGCCTGACCAAAATGTTATCAAAACAAACACTATAAATAATACCAAGTCCTTTAAAGAAGACTATCCCAAATGTTATTTTTTGGCATAGGTGATCTTCATGGCATGGGATGGTGTGATCTTAAATCCTTGTAATGCATCCCTGGCAGCACCAGCCTGTCCGTCATTTTCAAATTCAACAAAAGCAATGTCATGTCTTCCAGGTACCAAACGGACTTCCTTAAAACCAGGGAACCTACAAAAAAGAAAAACAATTTATACACAGGCAAATACATAAAAGATATCAAATCATAAATATCTACTTTGTATTTAACTTTGTTAAGCAACTTCTTGACATAAGTACAGGAAAAGTATCATATTCTATCAAGAATCCTATACAGGATGGAGCTTAAAATATAGTTAAAACCATGAAAGAACTGTAAAATATAATTCTATTGTCATTATATCAAAACTTTTATTTCCTACTGTATACATCAATTAGAATTAATAATTTAAACATTAGAAGAAATTCATCTTTTTAATTTGCTAAATCTGCAGACTGGTTTCAAATCACAATTAATCCCAGACTAAATCAATGAATCCACAAGGAATTACTATTGTGGATGCACAAATGAAGTTAACCCACAAAAGTGCTATTTATCCTATCAGGAGGCTCTCGGAAACACAGACTTCCTTATAAAAAAAACTTACTGATTAAACAGCATAGATAACATCATCTCATTAGTCTCTTCTGGTAAGTTATTAAGGAATAAAATATAGTTTGGAGGATAATCAGGGACCTATTAAAAAGAAAAAAGGCAAAATTAGCTTTTAAGTTTTTAAAAAAAGTATTATAAACCATTTGATTCTTATATGAAAACATAAACCTTCAGTGAGCTACTTCCCCAATCCTCACCCAGTGTATACAGAACTAAGAAATTTTACCAAAACAAACACAAGCTGAAAAGCAGTGACCCCAGAGTAACAAATTTAAGGCTAAAACTAACAAAATGAAGAAGATGCTCTTTAAGACATTTAATACAAATTTGGAGGATTATGAATTTTATGTGTTAAGATCTGGAGTCAGTCAATCGAAAGACCCTTAGGAGCGCAAGGGTAGTTTAGGGGTAGAATTCTTGCCTGCCATACAGGAGACCCGGGTTCAATTTCTGGCCCATTTACTTCCCAAAAATAAACTAATAAGCCAACAAAAAGAAAGAAAAAACAAACAAAATAAAAAATTCAACAAATGGTGCTGCAATAACGGGATGCTCACATGGAAAAAAGAATGAAATGTAACCCATGCCATACAGCATACAAAACAAAAGACCCTAACCCAACTAGAGAAGGTAGCAATGTCACCCCCCTCAGCTGATTACCTGAGTTATAATGTTCAGAGGTTAAGCTACACTATATGTAATTCTTCTGAACTATTGTTCACTATTTCACAACATATTGAGAAAATTCAGAACTAAAATGATTACCACTACCCACTGTAGGGTGACTTTCAATTTGTTGTTTGTTTTTTTTTTTTGCAAATAAATTAGGCAAGGTAAGATCTAGTTACACGCAAGTAAGTAGAAATGTGCATTGTTATTAGGTATTCAATTGCCCAGCTCTGAGGTTATGGGCAACTTAGGGAGAGGGTCCTCTAGTATATAAGAAAAGCAGTGCCTTTAGGCTAGCTTCAGGAAAGAAAAAATATCAGATATAAGGAACAATCAGGAAATAACCTATAACCTTAGAGAATTAAGGGCTGGCTTTTGTGATCTGAGCTGTAATTGTTGAGAGAGTTCAAAGTAAGGAAAGTAGATAGTTGCAGAAAACACAAAAGTTAAAATCGGAGGAAAAAGTCCTTAGTGGAGAAGACACTTCTCTGAATTTAGGATCTTGCCAGATGTTAGCATCCCAGAGAGCAAATATGCAGCCATTAGTACACAATTAAGGTTTTATTCTTTGAGACATTTAGCAGGCAGAGATTTGGTGAGGAGTTTCTAAAAGAAGTACATAAAGAGATTTTAAAAAGGGCTGAAATAGATTTATTTGTGCTGAGAAAGTGAGAGTAAGCACAACTCTATAAAAACAGCTTTCCTCAAAGGGTGTGTAACTGTTAGAAAAGATGGTTCAGTGCTTCAGCGAAGCTTCAGCCAACAGGAGAGGAAGAAAGCCCATCATCTTAGCTGCTACTCAGAAATATGGGTATGTAAAGCCCTGGTCTATGCACTGCGGGGAAAACAAAAACATTTGCTGTGGATGCCAACGACTTTAAAAGCTGTCATTCTGATCCCATCACTGATTCACTATTAGAATAATGTTAGATTTTGTTTTTTCTCTCTTAAAGAAAGCTAAAATGTATTGAGGAATGAACTTCTACACTGAAGTGCTATATGTTTTAATATACTGTGCCTCAAAGATGGAATTCTTTCCTTTGAAAATATGCACTAACAATTTACTGTTTTATAATTTTATTTTAAAGCAACACCTTGGAAAAAAAAATTACCTGAGGATTTGGTGCTGCATTTCCTTGGGCATTAGTTGAATTTGGTGTTCCCTAAGTAAAAAAAGAAAACAAAAAACAACAGAAAACAGTTAAAAATCCAATGCCTACAAAAAAAGCAGCAGGTGTTAATAATTACTTCATAAAAATAACATTAATTTCAACAGATCTTTTTATGCCATCTAATTTTACTTCTTTTAAAAATTTAGATCTTAACTCTGACTCAAATCTTCATGTGTTTAAGTTCTCAAGTTCTCTTTGAAGTTTTAGGCCTAAATGGTGTAGCCTAGACTTCATCATAAAATTTAACTTCAAATTTTACAGTGATAGAGAAACATATAAGAGAAACACCAAAGATCAGTCTCTTTCTTTTTTCCCCCAAACAAATGGACATAACTCCAGCATAATACTTAGTGAAACAGATTTCTAATCACTTTCAATCTAGGAATAGCTACTTTGGGGAGGATAATTTCTCCTTCGTCTGTACTTCCAATTAAATTTTGTATTTCTAAACTGTTCAAAGAAAGAAGCACTGAACAGTGTACTCATGAGTAATGACAATATCTATAGTAATGAATACCTTCATGACAGTACATGATTAAAGATAATTCTGTGGTACAATTTCTCAAGAAGGAAAGCTTGAGAAGTAAGTCAACAGATACTAATATATTTTGTAGAATGCAATTAAATATTATGCAAATTCAAATAAAACTGCTTAATATAAATCTACATATATAAAAATATATATTGTTAAAACATACTGGGATTTTAGAACTCAACCACGCCAGCTTCTTAAAAATTCACCTTTCAAGCACACACATTATACACCCCTCAAAAATTATCACTCATGCACAAGACACACAGGTCCATCAAGTTTTTTTTTTTTAATTTTTAAATTTATTTTAAAATACCAAAATATACCAAATAAACACAAACATTCCTAACTTTTGATCATTCTGGTCTACATATATAATCAGTAATTCACAATATCATCACACAGCTGCATATTCATCATCATGATCATTTCTTGGAACATTTGCATATATTCAGAAAAAGAAATTAAAAGAAAACAGAAAAAAATTCATGCATACTATACCCCCGATCCCTCCCCCTCATTGATCACCAGCATTTCAATCTAAATTTATTTTAACATTTGTTCCCCCTATTATTCATCTTTATTCCATATGTTTTACTTGTCTGTTGATAAGGTATCCATCAAGTTTTTAACACCAAAAAAATATTAACTTTAGTCCATCTTACCAGACCAGGCTTTTTGTTTGCAGTTGCTGCAGTCTGTTCCAAAGTTTTGGCTTTTTTCTTTTCTTTTTTCTTTTCTTTGTCAGCAAACGTGCCACGCATTTTAGATATTATATCAGAATCTGTTTTTGCATACTGGATTCGCTATTTAATTATTTAAAAAACAGGTCACTTTTCATTCAACTGAAGACTATGTACACTAGTTATAATTTAATATTTCAAATTTCATTACACAAATAAGCTAACTTTAATTTTAAACACATCAAGAAAATCTTTCAAAATGTACTGAGTGCCAAATGAAAATAAACTGCAGCCTGTGATCTACAACTCAGAGTTAAAATATGTTTATAAGAAAACACATAGATTTTCATATGGGAAAAACAGGCTTCTGAAATATATGCACCTCTGTTTATCTTTATGCAATAAAAAGTCAAGATGTTATCAATCAGCTGTTGAATGTGCCATATAAAATTTGTTACCTCCAATGGTTAAACACCAAAGATTGAGAATGACTTTCCTTTGAATCTGATCTAATGAATTTTTAAAAAGAAATAACGATGATACCACCTTAAATGTAAAATGCTTTGAAAGGAAACAAAAAGGTGGCTTCATAGGTAATGCAACAGGCCATACACTTATTCTAATTATGCCACAGCCAGCAGGAAGAATATGTACCTGGAGATAACAGAAGTGCTCAAAAACATTTAGGACAGCATTTCATAACCAATAATGTCCATTCTCATTACCTGGAGGGCTTGTAAAAGTGCAGATTCTGACGCAGTAGCCCTGCATTTCTTACAGGGTCAGCAGGGATGGTGATGCTGCTTGTCTGAGAACCACACTTTGAGTAGTAAGGCCCTGGCCTAAAGCATTATCACACAGCTAGTTTCATCATCAATTTACCAGATATTTTTGCCATGAGATAAACTGTTATTGAGAATGTGCCTTTTTACAAACCGCAACTTCTATTTAAAGAAAACATTTCTTCTCTGGAACTGAAAGAGTAACTATCTCTCTGATCATATCAAAACACAGTAGTTCTATAAATTACTATCTAAAATTGCCTCGTATAGCAGAATTTGGTCTCAGTTTGAAAAGAAAATGTGACATTTCAAAGTAGTGTGGATTAGAAAGCAGGAATCTGTCAAACGCAAGAGCAATTTTCCCTTTACTTCAGTCAGAGATGAACGTAGTAATGAAAAATGAGAAGTGAGCCAGTCTACACCTCAGTACCCTGAGGAGTACCTTTTTCTGGCTGGCTTGGGCTGCTCTACACAGTAGTGCTAAGTGAACTTAGCCTTGTAAGCTCTGCGCATCCTCACCTAAACAAAAAAGAGATAAGCTGACTGCTATAACAACTATTTTCCTGGGGGGGGTGGGAATTAGATCAGGAAAAATAAAATCAGGGTTATTCTGTTCAAAGAGCATAGTGGGAATCCATAAAATGCTAGAACTGAAATGGATATCCAGCTAAGACTAAGACTTGGTCCCAAGGACTCCCTCCTTACTCCAGTGGGTCTCCAACCTTGCCCTGGCCTGAATAGATCTTGGGTGGCTGGATCAATGTTTGTAACAGCTTAACCCTGAGTCTGTCCCCGTAACATGGCCACCTGCAAAAATCTCTGGCGTCAGCCATAGATCTTAACTGCTCATGTCTAGTGATTCTCAACCAGGTGCAACTCTGTCCCCTAGGGCACAGGTGGCACAGTGTGCAGACATTGTGGACTGTTACAACTACAGGACTGCCACTAGTGTCTAGTGAGCAGAGGCCACGGATACTGCTATGCCTGACAAGCACAGGATGGCCCCCCCTAACAAATACAGAAAACTGCACTGAAAAGCTGTCAACCTCTTAGCAGCAATGCTTAATGGAAAGGTAAGAGGTTATCAATCAGCTTTGGAATGCGCCAAACAAAATAACAAAGACTTATCCAATTGGAAAACATTAAAAGTGTTGAGGTTGAGAAACCCTACTTTAGACAGAATACTCCTAAGGGATAAAAATCATCACAACTTAAAGAGAAGGGGCAAAATTTACACTTATGCCAAAGGTTTCACGAGTGAGACAAGCCCTTAGAAAGATGGTTTTACTTTACTGAGGTATCTTTGGCATTGAAAGCCAAATGTCCTTGAATCACAGAGAATAATTTTGTTGTGAATACTAAGTCACAGAAAATTTGTTCATGGCAACCTGGTATGCTGGAGTTAAAACAAAAGAGCAACTAAAACCACCTAAATGAACAAAAATAAGACAGCTCAAAGAATGTCCTCCCCCCTCCAGGATGCTGGAGATTTGGCAGTATCGACCGCCTTCTTGAAGGCAAAGAGGAGACCTCTCCAAAATGCCTTCGTTATAAAAATCAGTCTAATGATGTTTTTTTCTCCACTGACTTGAAATATTAGCTGGCAAGGTGAAGCTGGTGCCAAACACAGTAAACTATTTCAGCTTTCCTGAATCTGAGTAACAGGTACATGCAGATTTGTCATCTCAATTCAGCAAAACAGTCCTAAAATCCTTTACAGGAAGAAATTGTTCCTTCATATTAAGGTAAATTTTAGACCTAAACTAAAATCCAGTCTTATACGTCTGCCAAACGGAGACCTCAATTACACTATTTCTTGAAAATGACTTCAGAAAAATCAGCTAGTGTGAAGAAATGCCAGTTTACATTGGCACCAACACAGTCAACTGGAAAATGATGGGAGAAGTAGAGTTGGATACAGGATGAGAGGAAATCTTGCTCCAGTAAAAGATAAAAAGTGCTGAGTCCTGAACTAACAGTTTGGATAGGGCAGAGCCATAAGTCAATGCTGCCTGTTTTTGTAAATAAAGTTTTATTGAAGCATACCCACACCCATTCACTTACATATGGTGCATGGCTATTTTCCTGATTAAAAAGTCAGAACTGAAAACTTGTAGAGATCAACTAACCCACAAAGCCTAAAATATTTACTATCTGTTTCCTTTACAGAACGTTTGCTCACCCTGATATAGAAAAAATAATTCACAAAAATGGGTAGATTAGCTTTCGAGTCCTGATACTGCCGCTGGTTATATCAATATACCCTTGATAAACAATCAATCTCTGTGCATGAATCTTCATCTGTCAAATGAAGGGATTAAACTGGTGGTCTGCAAACTACAGCATCTGGGTTAAAATTCAGCCCATCACCAGTTTTTGTATGGTTTGTGAGTTGAAAATACTTTTTATCATTTTAAAAGTTTAAAAAGAAAGAAAGCAAGAATATGCAATAGAGGCCATATATGACCCGAAAAGCCCAAAATATTTATTATCTGGCTCTTTACACGGAGTTTGCCGACTCTGGATTAGATCAAAGAACGTGCAACTTGCTTACATTTTAGAGGTAGTGAAACACTGACTACTGTTTCTAAGGAGTAAGTAACCCCACCCGTCCTAACCAGTTATTCTCCACCATACTGCCCTGTATGTTTCCTTCACAGTACCTACAAGAATTAGGGCCCCATTCTTTATCGGTTCTCAGCATGCACAAAGCCAGTAGAGATCAGTGGGTGAAAACCTGGCTCTGAAGCTGGCCTGCACAGTTAGGGTCCCATCACTGCCACTGCATAAGGTGAAAGGCACCTTATGCTTTACTTTCCTCATGGGTAGAATGGGGGCACTACTACCCACCTCAGAGGGTGGTTCTGAGATTTAAATAATATTCCTTTGCCCATCTCCTCCACTGGGACACAAGCTCCACGAAGGCAGCATCTTTGTCTCATTCACTTCTGCATGTCTTGAGCCAACACAAGGCCTGGCACATGGTATGCCCTCAAACATTTCTTAAATGAAACAGACAGACTTGCCTTGGCTCATAAAGAAACCTAAATATCCACACTCTTCTCCACTGCAACTAATCTCATTTAAGAAAGTCACAATTTTTAGGAAGAATGAATATACAGGATTAAAAAGCAGAAAGCAATACTCAAAGTTTCAAGTGTTCATTTACAAATTGCAAATACTGATACAATGATTAAATCCAAAATATTAAGATTGACTTACCATTGGTTTACCATAAAATGGAAATCCTTGTAACTGTCTCAAGGCATTTGTGGATGAACCCAGTTCCTTAAATATAACGAAGGCCTGACCCCTCATCTTCATAGTTTTTAAAGCTACAATATCTACCACATGGCCAAACTGAGAAAACAGGGCATACAGCGATCTCTTCAATTCTGTGCAAAATTAGAAGGGAAACAAGTTAGTGGCACATGAAACAATGACAAAAGTCTTAAAAAAAAAGTCATTGCATTGTGTCTGCCCACCTATAAATGTGTATGTGTATAATTTTATGTACTTAATAAAACCATACCATACTATGCCTGTTTGGCTAGGGAATTTAAAGTTATTTGAAACCATATATCTATGAGTAATAACAGACCTAACACATTATCAGTCTCTGTTTTTATTTTATGTAAAAAGTCAAAAATCCTTATAAAAGGGGAAAGAACTGATGCCCTGATAAATGCCAGAGTGATTTGAACAGTGAATAAAAAAGTATTTGCAAAGTTCCCTTGGGGGACCGGCAAGAAAGGGGGAAATTTCACTTTCCCATTTGGAGAATTCCTGATTTTCTCACAAGCAGTGGGGACAACCAAATCAATAGGCCAAGCCCTCAATCTTGGGGTGTGTTCATATGAAACTTATCCCAAAAAGGACAAATTAAGCCTACTTAAAATTAGGCCTAAGAGTCACCCCAGAGTACCTTTTTTGCTGCTCAGATGTGGCCTATTTCTCTCTCAGCCAATATGGCAAGCAAACTCACCAGTCTCCCTCTCTACCTGGGACATGACTCCCAGGGGTGTAAACCTCCCTGGCAATATGGGACAGAAACCCTAGAATGAGCTGGGACTCAGCATCAGGGATTCAGAAAACCTCCTCGACCAAAAGGGGGAAGAGAGAAATGAGATAAAAATGAAACAAAATAAAGCATCAGTGGCTGAGAGATTTCAGAATCAAGAGGTTATCCTGGAGGTTATTTTTACGCATTATATAGATATCCCCTTTATAGTTTAAGGTGTATTAGAGAAGCTAGAGGGACATAGAAACTGTAGAGCTGTGTTCCAGTAGCCATGTTTCTTGAAGATGACTGTATAATGATATAACTTTCATAATGTGTGATTGTGAAAACCTTGTATCTGATGTTCCTTTTATCTACTGTATGGACAGACGAGTAAAACATATGGATTAAAAATAAATAAATAACAGGGGGAACAAATGTTAAAATTAAAACATATATATTGGGTAGATGGAAATACCAGTGGTCAATGAGGGGGGGTAAGGGGTATGGTATGTATGGTTTTTTTCTTTTGATTTCTTTTTCTGGAGTGATACAAACGTTCTAAAAAATGATCATGGTGATGAATACACAACTATATGATAACATTGTGAGCTACTGACTGTATACCATGTATGGAATGTTTGTATGTTGAGAATATATGTGCTTGTACATTGTTTCATCAATAAAAATTTTAAAAAGTGGGGAGGGGGGGAGGCAAATCATGATTTCAGGCCCTAAGAAAGATGTCTAAATGAGAAGTATGGGGTTGGTACAATTTTTTAGTTGTAAACCAATACTTTTTTTAAAAAAGCACTTACCTTCTTTTTTAATTTTGTCATTCATATTGTTGATATAAATTGTATGATTGGGTCTGATATCCATGTTTTTGTTTAAATTGTCCAAATAACCTAAAGAGAGGGTACACATTCTCTTAGAAACAGCAAGGATTTCATCATAGCAGTGTAGCATAGGGATACAACACTTCTCAATTCTCTTTCAATTCTGATTACAACAAGAAAATGTCAGTTTGGCAGGAGTCTTTAATCCACTCCAATATTTGCTAGTCCTCCTTTTTAAACAAAAATAAAACAGTTCTGGATGGAGACTTCCAGGGAGATGGCCGACTAGAACAGCTTGAGATTAGCCCTGCTCCATATAAAAGTTAGAGAAGGGACAGGAGGGCGACGGAGGCAGCAATTCGGGAGTGTGGCCCACCTGGGAGAGCCTTCTGTACCACAACTAGAGCGGTAGCTCTAGTTGCAGAGGCTGAGGAATTAAGAGGCAGAAAGCTGGAGCCTGGCATGGAGGCACAGAGCAGTGGAGCCCGCGGGAGTGCACAGATGGGTATACAGGACTAGGAAGTAAGCCAGGTTGCACTCCTTGGGCGGGCTACCCTCACTCGTGCAGCCCTGCAACCGGCAACTCACCCCACACCCCACATACCTGAATCCCCTCATCTGCTCCCATTCCCCGTGCTCCAGGTGACCCCACCCCACTAGCCCCGAGTGCACGTACCTGCCCCATACCCCACCCCAAGTGCAGCCCAACCCATCTCTCCTGCATCCCTCCCAGCACTAGCTCCCCTTCCCTATTTCCTGCAGGCTGTTACCAGCACATAAAGGTTGCAGACACTAACCTCCATACTTAGATTACCCCTCCCCACCATAGCATCGCACAGCCTCACCCGGCCCTCCCTGAGCTCAGCACATCCGTTTACAGCACTCCCAGCAGACACAAGCACATGACCCCCAATCACATCATTCAGCTCTGGGAACTTCACGTTACAGCAGTCCTAGAACTGCGCATGTGCACAGCCCTCAGCCTCACTTCCCAGCTCTGAGAAAGTACCGACCTGCACAGCCGGGACACATCTGCCCCCAATCCATGAAGGCGTAATGCTGACCTGCTGCCACAGCTCTAGGCATGCACACAAAGGGCCCCGTGCCTTAGACCAGGGCACACCAGGATTACTGCC